>CM076575.1:995138942-995311218 GCA_034641835.2 Pinus albicaulis | reverse complement strand
CTCTGAATAATTGATATATTAAATATAATTTTTTTATTAAATGAGACATGTATTTAGAAATATACATATATAATTATTTTTTGAAAAAAAAATAGAAAAACAGTCGGTGCACCAAAAAAATAGTCACGCATTGGTCCGATGTTTCTTTTTATGGAGTGCACTGGCATCGGTGTACCAGATAATATTCAGTGCACCGACGTCAGTGCACCAGATAATATTCAGCGCACCGGGGGCGGTGCTCCATAAAAAATTGTAGCAAACCATTGAATATGTACGGTGTTAGGAGGGCGGTGCGCTAACTAAACTCTATGCCCTAGGGCATATATTTAAGTCAGCGGACCAAGCTACTACCATTATTACATAATGAACGGTGTGGTGTTTTACTAGGCCGCACCGTTGACCCAGGAAAAATACGGAAAGTTTTGTGCTGAAAAAATTAATAGCCGTCCTGGGGCCACTATTTTGGTCAACACACTGTGTCGCCACTACTCTACTAGGTCAACAGAGCAGCCGAGTAAACGACCACATCGGACTTTTAAAAAAAATTAAAATAACACGGCGCACCTTAAGTACCACCCCGGAACCGGTGCGAATACCATTAGCATCGGTTTACCAGGCTGAACCATTGACCCTGTCAAAATGTCGAATGCGGTGTACTAAGAACATTACCTACCTCAAGGCGAATAATTCAATCAATGCACCGTGTTGCCGCTATTTGACATTGTCAACGGTGTGGCCTGGTAAACGACCGCACCACACTCTTTTAAAAATTTTAAAATAACACGGTGCGCCTATCGGTATCTCCCCGGAACCAGTGCAGATACCATTAGCACTAGTTGCAGTGCGACCTGTAAATTTACAGGCAGCACAGAAAACCGGTGCGAGTCAAACGGGAGTGCACCGCGCGATTTTTTTTTTTTTTAAGGTTAAAATAACATGATGTGCCTATCGGTACTACTTCGGAACCAATGGGGATACCGTTAGCACCATTTGCAGTGCGACCTATAAATTTACAGGCATCATCGCAAACCAGTGCAAGCTGAACGGTTTGAGCGCACCGCGCGAAATATATTTATTTTCCTTTTAAATGGTTAATTTTAAGGTTATTTGAAATTCTAATCCTCTAAAAGGATTAATTATGGAAAAATAAGAAAAACAGAATCTGTAAAAGAAATTTTTTCCACCTTTTTTCAAAATTCAAGTTAGAGATTGGTGGGTAATGCACAGTAGCAGTGCGTGCAATGAGTGCAATGGGTGCACTGATGTCAGGGTGGCTCAGACAAGGATAAATTTCACCATTGCTTGAGAGCTCTGGAGCACTGAAAAAAGTGAAAAATGCAGTTTTTTTGTCGTAATTTTTTTTATTTAACCTTGTTCTGGTGCGCGGGGTTTTTATGGGCGCACCGGTGTGCTTACTTCATTCCGCACTGGGCAATTTCTATTTTCGTGCACTTTTTATGAGGCATCGGTGTAGAAGTGTTGTAAAGCGCCGATGTGCTACAATAATACGACGCACCGGGTGTGTGTGTACGGAGTGCACGGTGTCCGGTGTGCCAATGTTTTGTGTGCACCGATGCTTTCTCTTGTTGAATGCACCCGTGCATTTTACAATGGTAAGTGCACTAGACGAAATGCATCCGCAAAAACCTCTGCCCACCAACATCCTCTAGTAACCTCTGCTAGAAACGGATGTCTGGGGTATTTTTATAAGGGTTTCCTCAAAAAAATCCACTAGAGGGTATTTTCCTTGTAGTGATTTTTATGTGAGTGTCATAGAAAAGAAATGCCTTGACTCTAGATGATGAATTGAATATATTGTGACTTTCGGGTAAAAATAGTTGCCTTCAATGGCACTGCTACAACAATATTCTAGACTTTATGGCCTTTTACATTTATGATAGTTCATAATTGAAGATTTTTTTGTCAAGAATTATATTTTAGATCATACATGTTTTGAATTTAATTCTTATTATTTGTGTTTCCAAGAGGAAGGCCAACCATCATGTTAGAATATTCTCCTCATTTGATCTGGAGGTTGAGTTTACATTGTTGGGTGTGTTAATACTATCTGGGAGGTCTTGGTACCTCTTATTGGGTGTGAACTTCTTGTGGGTAGCTGAAATCACAAGCAAGGACCGTTCACTTCCTTCCTGGGTAGCATGGATACCTGACTGGGGTTGTGTACATTACCAACAGGGGTTTTATACCATCTTGGAAACAAAAAGTGTAACCCAACTTTGTATCTTCCAAAATACATTTGATGGATTATTTATTAATTCTGATGTACTCCTAACAGGAGCATGCAAGTGCAATTCAATAGGGATACTAGGAACATCAGTATTTGATGTAGAGGGAATGTTATGGGGTTCTGGTCTAGGTGTCGAGGGAATAACATGACCCTCTGTACCAACAGATTGTATACTTGTTGGATTCACCCTAGAAACATCCTGCAAGGCACAAATACAAATAATAAGATTAAATAATAAAGGAATAATGTTGAAATATTTAACTAGGTTCGGTCTTCATAATGACATATATGATCACGATTTATGAAATTTATGTAAAGAAGGAAAAATAAAATATTTTTTGTTATGTTTGAGGCATGGGTTTCATGCTCAAGGATTTTTATTCTAGATCAAGCTCCCATTTTGAGAGAAGGGAACTATACAAACCCTTAGACACTATTCATAATATAGATGAATAGCAAGGAAAATTTGAAATATGAAAGACAATTTCCATGGTTGAATGCATATTAGTGAGAAGGCATCATGGTAAGCATGCAAGAGCTCATAGATGAAGTAAAAGTATACAAAAAAATAACATAATCAAGTAAAATTCACCTCCATTTCTATGCCCTAGATTTATCAACAAATAACATAATCAAACTCATGCAAATAGATGGTTGAATCTTAGATTTTGTGTAACATTGGATGTATTAGGGGGCATAAATGATACATGCATGCTAACATTGAATGTATTCAGTGACAAAAATGAATCATGCATGCATAAAAAAATGCACGCTTAACAAAAACACAAATATTAATAAATATATAAGGGTGAAAATGTGAAGTTGGGTTACACTTTTGTGAGAATCAGGAACGGAAAAGTTTTTTTCTCAATAGTTCGGCCAAACTTTTTCAAAATTTCAGTCGAACTATTAGAGAGTTCGGTCAAAATTTTGAAATTAGTTCAGCAGAACTTGTTTTGTCGTTTACATTGACGGTGTACTGACGGCACGGGAAAACAGATTTTCGGTCGGAGATGGGAAAACTGGCAACAAAAGTTTGGCTGAAATCCTATTTTATAAATATATCGCTCGCGAAATTTCATAGGTTTCTTGTCCACATTTGTCTCGCACGTCTGATTTTTGTTTGTTTCTTCTCAGATTCTTTGTCGCGCTCTGTGGCTTTTGTTGTTCTGTTGTGCTCAGTTGCTTCTATGTTGCACTTTGGTGAGTTTTGTTGCACTTTTTTTTTGCTCTGTTGCAGTTTTTGTGATTTGGAGTTGCGCAACGACAACTTTCTGTGAATTTCTAGGTAAGTATCTGCATATCTATACAAAAGAGCCGAAAATTTTGTAAATTTCAAAGGAGAATTAAATTGAAGTGTAAATAATTATGGGTAATTAATTATATATAATTTCTATATTTTAAATTGGGATGAATGAATCTTAATGTTATGTGTAAAAAAATATTATGGCAATTATAAACTAAATGTTTTGAAAATTCAAAATGTGCAATGTGATTTGGCCTAAAAAATTTATGTACAATTGTTATATTTTAAATTATGATGAAATCATTACACGTGTTTGAAGATTTATAGTGATTATAAACTAAACGACCCGCAAATTTTGTAAATTTGAAAGCATAAATAGTTATGCGTAATTAATTGTGTTTAATTGTTATATTTTAAATTATGGTGAATGAATCTTAATATTACATATGTTTAAAAAATTATGGTCATTATAAACTAAATAATTAATTAGCAGGCAGGCCTTCACAACAACACCACACTACTACCCATGAAACCATAACAGGTGTTGTTGCCCAATAGTTTCAATGAAGCTTTTATCCTGCGAATTTTATATAGAATTAGGACACAACGGCACATGAGGTCATAGCATGGGTTGGCTTCCATGATGAGCAAATCTTTGGCCAAAACCAAGTTTCAGATTCTCCTAACTAAACGATCAATCCATAGAGGCATTAAAGAAATATTATGAATATGATGATTATCATAGTTAAGCATCACCTCTTTCTCAACTAGTGTGATCTGTATTCTATTCCCATATATGAAGTTGATTACTTATTAGATATGGATGTCTCTTCTTATTCTACATGTTCTATTCAGACTCTATCACCTTTGTGTTCATAAGCATGGGTACTATCATGGATAATGCATATCATGATTAGGTAAATGAGGCATATCACATTCCCTGTTTATCATAGCTATAACGATTAGTTATATTCAAAGATTTAATGGGTTTACTTATTGTATCAAGCTCAGCTAGTACAATGATCGTATTAGAAGAAGCTTATGTGCAATGGTTACTCCTTGTTAGATAGAGTTGTATAGAGCTTATTGAAACATACCAGTACTCCTTGTCCGTTCATTTAATAATAGTATGCATGTTGAGTATAAAAAATGTCAATCTGTAGCATTAGACAATATCTCAAAATCTATTATTTCCATCTAAATGGCATGTTATTCCCTGCTGATGGATTATAACATTTTATGCAACAGTAAAGTATAACTGACAACAGTTTATGTTATTCCACTCTCTCGAAGCTAATCCTCTCTGTGATTAAAGTTTAGTCACTCCAAGAGTCTGAGTCTTGAGTCTGTAAGAAAGTTCTTATATAATGCAAGTGTTGAAGTTTGATGTATAATTATGAGCCTGTGAGCTTCAGTTGATATGAAACAATAGCACTAAAAATTAAGTGCTTAGTTTATTAAGCTTTTTGATATGAAACAGTAGTAGTGAAAATTAAGTGCTTAGTTTATTAAGCTTTTTGATATGAAACAATAGCAGTGAAAATCAGTTTATTAAGCCTTTTAATATGAAACAGTAGAACTGGTGTCTGTTTGTTTAGATACCGTACTTTCATTCCTTAGAAACAGAATCTAATGCTCTTTCTATTATGGCTGATATAACTCTCTATATCCCTCTCTCTCGAAGCTGATCCTCTCTATGATTAAAGTATTAGTCACTCCAAGAGTCTGAGTCTTGAGTCTGTAAGAAAGTTCTTATATAATGTAAGTGTTGAAGTTTGACGTATAATTGTGAGCCTGTGAGCTTGAGTTGATATGAAATAGTAGCAGTGAAAATTAGTTTATTAAGCCTTTTAATAGGAAACAATAGCATTGGTGTCTGAGCTTGAGTTGATATGAAACAATCACAGTGAAAATTAAGTGCTTAGTTTATTAAGATTTTTGATATGAAACAGTAGCAATGAAAATTAGTTTATCAAGCCTTTTAATATGAAACAATAGCACTGGTGTCTATTTGTTTAGATAATCAGAATCTAATGCTCTTTCCCTTCTGGCTGGGCTAGGAGAATTTATGCATCTATATCATTAAACTACTCAACTATTTTATTACAACATAGGAATCATTTCTATATATCTCGCATTTTAATGGGGTCTATCACATTTCAAGAAAGACACATTAGCAATAAAAGTTTCCCATTGAAACCAAAAGTGATTTGATACAAAAAAAAGGTTTTAACCTTATATAGTTAATTGTTTCAAATAGATTCTTAATAAAATGAAAAATATTCAATGTAAAACACATGCATTAAAATATAATTGTGATATTTTCCCTTCTTTCCAACTTAGTGGACATCCTTCTAGAAAAATCCCTTTTAATGAAGTAGATATATGCATAGTGATCCACTAATATTTTTTCACCAACAACTATTTCATTTTGGACTTGTATATCTCAAAACTATGCTCATTGAATTTATGCATCTATATCTTTAAACTACTCAACTGTTTTATTAAACCATAGGAATCATTTCGATATATCTCCCATTTTAATGGGGTCTATCACATTTCGAGAAAAACACATTAGCCATAAAATTTTCCCATTGAAACAAAAAGTAATTTGATACAAAACATCCAGGTTTTAACCTGATATAGTTAATTGTTTCAAATAGATTATTAATAAAATGAAAAATATTAAATGTAAAACACATGCACATTAACATATAATTGTGATATGTTCCCTTATTTCTAACTTAGTCCATCCTTATAGAAAAATCCCTATAAATGCCCCTACAGTCAATCTCTAGAATAGATCTAAATAGAAGTTCTTCATTTTAATATCCATAAAACACAACCACTTTAAGTCAAATTGTGTACATGTGTCACTTATCCCATAAATTATTAGGCATAGTTTTTAAAGCATATATGTCATGTTGGCTTTCTCCCATTAACTTTAAAGCATGTTTTTTGTAAGTGCATAAAATAATTTTGCAAACCATGTAAATGTCATTTCTCTCAAGCTTTAAGGCCTAAAAATTGAACCTAAAGTGGTTGAACACTCATAGAATTTTTAACTTCCGTAGGATTTTAGTCTGTTTATTGAGTGTTAAATTCTACAAGTTCTAAAGACAGAGTCTGTAAAGGGCTGGGTAGCCTCTGGATCTCATCTTTTCTCAAAGGTGACATATCTAGTAAATGCCCCTACAATCAATCTCTGGAATAGATCTAAATAGAAGTTATTCATTTTAATATCCCTTAACCTCAACCACTTTAAGGAAAATTGTGTGCATTCTCCCATAAATTCTTAGTAAAATATTTTAAAGCATACATGTCATGTTGGATTTATCCCATTAACTTTAAAGCATGTTTTTTGTAAGTGCATAAAATAATTTTGCAAACCATGTAAATGTCATTTCTATCAAACTTTAAGGCCTAAAAATTGAACCTAAACTGGCTGAACTCTCATAGGATTTTGAGCTTCCATAGGATTTTAGTCTGTCTTTTGAGTGTTAACTTCTACAAGTTCTAAAATTAAGTGCTTAGTTTATTAAGCTTTTTGATATGAAACAATAGCAGTGAAAATTAGTTTATTAATCCTTTTAATATGAAATAGTAGCACTGGTGTCTGAGCTTGAGTTGATATGAAATATTAGGAGTGAAAATTAATTGCTTAGTTTATTAAGTTTTTTTATATGAAACAGTAGCAGTGAAAATTAGTTTATTAAGCCTTTTAATATGAAACAGTAGCACTGGTGTCTGAGCTTGAGTTGATCTGAAATGGTAGTAGTGAAAATTAAGGTCTTAGTTTATTAAGCTTTTTGATATAAAAGAGTAGCAGTGAAAATTAGTTTATTAAGCTTTTTAATATGAAATAGTAGCACTGATGTCTGTTTGTTTAGATACCATACTTTCATTCCTTAGAATCTGAATCTAATGCTATTTCCCTTCCTAGCTTGGCTAGGAGAATTTATGCATCTATATCTTTAAACTACTCAACTATTTTACTACACCATAGGAATCATTTCTATATATCTCCCATTCTAATGGGGTCTATCACATTTCGAGAAAGACACATTAGCCATAAAAGTTTCTCATTGAAACCATAAGTGATTTGATACAAAACATAGGATTTAACTTTATATAGTTGATTGTTTCAAATATATTCTTGATAAAATGAAAATTATTCAATTTAAAACACATGCATTAACATATAATTGTGATATTTTCCCTTCTTTCCAACTTAGTGGACATCCTTCTAGAAAAATATCTTTTAATGAAGCAGATATATCCATAGTGATCCATTGATATTTGTTCACCAACAACTATTGCATTTTGGACTTGTATATCTCAAAACTATGCTCATTGAATTTATGCATCTATATCTTTAAACTACTCAACTATTTTATTAAACCATAGGAATCATTTCGATATATCTCCCATTTTAATGGGGTCTGTCACATTTTGAGAAAACCACATTAGCTATAAAAGTTTCCCATTGAAACAAAAAGTAATTTGATACAAAACATCTAGCTTTTAACCTTATATATTTAATTGTTTCAAATATATTCTGAATAAAATGAAATATATTCAATGTAAAACACATGCACATTAACATATAATTGTGATATTTTCCCTTCTTTCCAACTTAGTCCATCCTTCTAGAAAATTCCCTTTTAATTCCCCTACAGTCAATCTCTAGAATAGATCTAAATATAAGTTCTTCATTTTAATATCCATAAAACACAACCACTTTAAGGAAAAATATGTACATGTGTCATTTCTCTAATAAATTCTTAGGCATAGTTTTTGAACCATACATGTCATGTTGTCTTTCTCCCATTAACTTTAAAGGATGTTTTTTGTAAACTATGCATAAAATAATTTTACAAACCATGTAAATGTCATTTCTCTTAAGCTTTAAGGCCTAAAAAGTGAGCCTAAAGTCGCTGAACTCTCATAGAATCTTGAACTTCCATAGGATTTTAGTCTGTCTATTTAGTGTTAACTTCTACAATTTCTAAAGGTAGAGTCTGTAAAGGGCCAGGTAACCTCTGGATCTCATCTTTTCTCAAAGGTGACATATCCAATAAATGTCCATACAGTCAATCTCTGTAACATATCTAAATAGAATTTCTTCATTTTAATATCCATTAACCTCAACCACTTTAAGGCAAACTGCGTACATGTGTCATTTCTCCCATAAATTCTTAGGCAAATTTTTTAAAGCATACGTGTCATGTTGGATTTCTCCCATTAAATTTAAAGCATGTTTTTTGTAAGTGCATAAAATAGTTTTGCAAACCATGTAAATTTCATTTCTCTCAAACTTTAAGGCCTAAAAATTGAACCTAAAGTGGCTGAACACTCATAGGATTTTGAACTTCCATAGGATTTTAGTCTATATGTTGAGTGTTAACTTCTACAATTTCTAAAGGCAGAGTCTGTAAAGGGACAGGTAGCCTCTGGATCTCATCTTTTCTCAAAGGTGAGATATCCAGTAAATGCCCCAACAGTCAATCTTTGCAACAGATCTAAATATAAGTTCTTCATTTTAATATCCATAAACCTCAACCACTTTAAGACAAATTGTGTACATGTGTCATTTCTCACATAAATTCTTAGGCAAAGTTTATAATGCATACATGTCATGTTGGCTTTCTCCCATTAACTTTAAAGCATGTTTTTTGTAAGTGCATAAAATAATTTTGCAAACCATGTAAATGTCATTTCTCTCAAACTTTAAGGCCTAAAAATTTAACCTAAAGTGGTTGAACTCTCATAGGATTTTGAACTTCCATAGCATTTTAGTCTATCTATTGAGGGTTAAATTCTACAAGTTCTAAAGGCAGAGTCTGTAAAGGGCCAAGTAGCCTTTGGATCTCATCTTTTCTCAAAGGTGGTATATCCAATAAATGCCCCTACAGTCAATCTCTATAACAAAAATGTGTACATGTGTCATTTCCCCCACAAACTAAGTGCATAAAATTCATTTCTCCCACAAAATAAAGGCTTCCTCCCATTAATTCTAGATGTGAATTCTACCATAAAATTTTTAAGTCAAACTTTAAGATAAACCATGCACATGTCATTTATCTCAGGCACATGTGTAATTTCTCCCATGCATCTGCAATAAATGTCAATTTAATATATATATATATATATATATATATATATATATATATATATATATATATAGATATATATATTATTTTATTTTATTTTATTTTTTATTTTTTTTTCGATAAAAAAACTAAATATGGTTGAAAAATTTAAATTATTCATAGATTTTTCTTGCTATCCCAATCCAGGGAAAATAGTGATTACAAATGTGCTTTCTACTATTTTGACTAGCAAAGTTGTCCAAAGTAAAATGAATATACCGAGAAGAACAAAAAACAATGAGGCATATTATATTGGATTGATAGAAGGCTTGGGAACATCTATGGAGTATGGATCAAATGGAATTGTAGTTTTCACCAATTCTGAACTTTTGTGAAACCATATGAATGGCGTGTACCAAGTTAAGAAGGAGAGGCTAAAAGAACTGCATGGAATAGAAAAAAATATTTTTAGCCAATTTCAATTTTTTAGTATAAGACATTGTACAAATGTGAATAAGATGCTTGTTTATCTATTGCATGGAGCAATGCCAGTTTTGGATTCATATATCAAAGATGAATTAATAGATCAATTAGAATTATACTGGACAATTCCAATGCAAGATTCATCTCTTAAAGATGAATTAGTTTTGAGACTCTCTTCTTCAAAAATTCAAGATTCATCTCTCAAAGATGATTTAGTTTTGAGACACTCTTCTTTAAAAATTCAAGATTCATCTCTCAAAGATGAATCAGTGTTGAGACACTTTCCTTCAAAATTTATTGATGGACATTGTAACATATCTTGGATATGTGTACGTTTTGTACTTATAAATGCGTCTTTTTTAATGACCATGTGTTTTTTTAAATTATATACCAAGTGTGCTCCCACCACACCATGTAAAGCACAACTTGGTGAACTTCACATTTTTGTGAAATTAAAATGCGAGGACTTCAACAATTTTTTGTTTAAATGGAGTTTCACGCTTCTTTTTTAATGACCATGTGTTTTTTTCAATTTTATACCAAGTGTGCTCCCACCATGTAAAGCGAAATTTGGTGAACTTAACATTTTTATAAAAAAAATTGCTTAAATTGAGTTTTACACATGAATTAGCACTTTGAAAGTTGTGTTTTACATAATTTGTGTATACTAAATTACATTAATTTTCTGAAATTTGTTTTGAATTTATTTTAAATAGTAATTTAAAAAAATAATTGTAAATTTCCACTGTAGATATATATATCATGGAGGATGAACAAAAAAAATCAACGGAATCCCATATCTCTATGAGAGAGGGGGGTTAGGGACCGAGGGATGTTCATGGTATTTAAATATAATCTTAAATATCCATACATATACATACATGTGTACATATGGAATTGATTTTTTATCAAATTTGTGAGTTAAATTAGTTTTTAATAAGTTTTATTTTTTATTTTTTAGGAGCTAAGAGGAGAAGGGTCTCTACTCCATCAATGGAGCATGCCCATGGTTCACCTAGTTGTGGTATGGCTCACGCAATTTAATCAATGAATATGTACGTGTATTTATATGTATGAATGTATTTTTCAATTGATTATAAATTCTTATTTGTTTATGAAGCTTCTCTCTCGTCTCGAGAGGTTGGTGGTGGTTCATATCCCATTAGAAGGCCATCAATAAGTGCTAGCAGGTTGCGTGAAGGTGGTGATATTTATTCCCTTGGAGGCCAATTAACAAATGGTCGTGTGGGTTCTCAGCAGGGTCGTTCTAGTTCTCAACAGTTTTAGGGTGGGAAATATGCTAGCCAACCACATCGAGGTTGCCATAAATTTTAATATTTTTTTCATTCAATTTGTACAAATTTGTTTACATGTGTGTTTTTTCTAATATACAAAATTTTATGTATTGACGCAAATGCTGAAAATGCTCCAAATGTTGGTAAAAAAAGGCGTAGGGCAGAACAATTCATTCAAGAAGGAGGTTGTCCACCCACCATGAATTATACGGCCGAAATTTCCGATATACCATGGGAAAGAAAAATGCAACAATGCACCTTATAAAGGTGTCAACATCTTCATGTAAAATTACAGAGAGATCTTGTGTCTTTGACTATACTTGCTAGGAGTCAACAAATCTTTGAAATAGTGACACATTTTTTAGGCCAACTAGTAGATGTGTACCAAAAGTTTGGGCTAACCATGGATACTTTTGTGGATGTCATGAGAAAAAGAAAGAAAATAGTGATGGGTCCCGATAAATGGGAGGTTGTTAAAGAAAGAGTTACAACAAAAATGGCAAAGTCTATGTTTAATTTCAAAGAAGGGCCGAAAAGAAAGATGCAGAAGGTGCAATATTTCAAGCAACCTGATATAGCTCAATATTTGTATGATAGACACCTTGCGGCTTATGGAAGACTCCCATGGAACGACGAGGTTCCACTTTATTTTGTAAAATTATTTTTTCAAATGAAGCCCAATTACAATGACCTTCCTTCTGAATTTTTTGGTCCTGGGAAAGGTTGATTGTGTGACTATATGGGTGCTATGCATGATGTTGATTTTCCTCATCCTGAGCCACCATTGGTTAGTTGACCTGTTCATGTCAAAAATTTGTGGTTAGAGATGGAAGCCACTTCTCAAATTAGTCGAGAAGCAAGGGATGCTATCATCGACAATGTTCACAATGGATTGGGTGGAGTCGATGTTTTTCTGAATCGACAAAGAGCACGAGAGAATGCACGTGCCAATTTTGTGTACTATACAGATGAAGAGATTGAATACATGAGTGTTGAAGATCTCGAAACATATGCAAAGAATTGTTGCAATGGTTGGCATGACCTAATTTTTCATGAGGAAGAGGGCATGGGAACGTTATGTGTTAATAGTTAGGGTTCAATTATTTTAACACATGTACAATTTGTAATAAATACATATATTTACATACATTTATTTTTATACATTAATCTAACAAAAAAGTATCATTATATATGTTAACATCATTTGCAGTTTTCACGCTTGATGAATGACGAAAATGTTAATATCACGTTCGGAGCCTCTGGTTCAAACAATCAAGATGGGTCTCACCATCAAGATATGTTGGAAAATGTTAGTGTTTTTTAAGTGATATTTTTAAAATAAATAATTGTGCACACATGTACATGTACATATATATAATAAAATGTTTTAATAGATTTTGATTCCGTCCGATGTTTTTGGGATGGTGGTACCTTCTTCTTCCTTGGGAGATGTACCTTCTACTTGCTTAGGAGATGTGCGAGATCCACAACAACAAGTATGGACAATTTTTCACTTTTAAAATTTATGTTTTTAAGTTATATATTCCACCTCAAAAAGTTCCATTAAAAAATGAGATATATCTATATCTTGAGTTATTTTAATTTTTTTGAATTTTAGGATTTTCGAGATTTTCTTTCTAAACCACTCTTAGGAGATGTGCCAAATTCGACAGCACAAGTATTCAATTTTCCACTTAAATATATATATATATATATGTTTTTAAATTATAAGTTATAAATTTAAGCTTAAAAGTTTTATTATAAATTGAGATCTAGAGATTTTGAGTTATTTTAAATTTTTTGAATTTTAGGTTTTTGGAGATTTTATTTTGGAGCCTTTCTTAGGATATGTGCCAAATCCACCTGCGGAAGTATACAATTTTTCACTTAAATATATATGATTTTAAGTTATAATTTATAAATTGAAGTTTAAAAGTTTTATTATAAATTGATATCTTGATCTTGAGTTATTTTACACTTTTAATTTTTTTGAATTTTATTTTTCTATAGAGGATTTCTTTTCTCCACGGACTCTAGCAATGGAGATAGGAACATCCACACCATTTCAACCATTTGAACAAGTTGTCTAAACTTTTTTTTAATATGATTGAAAATAAGTTTATATATACATGCATTTTCATTTGAAATTTTTTAGTATATATATATATATATATATAACTCTCCATGTATATTATACAGTTTACTGTTGGAGATGTTCCCATGGGGGAAGTTGTAGCAGATGAGTAAAAAATGGAGAGGGAACCTCATGAGGTATTGCATGATTTTTTTATATTTTGTTTTTTACATGAAGTTCTATATATTCTCACTCACTTTTAAAACATCAAATTTTAATGTTTGTACACATTGTGTACAGGTTCCCCATGCTTCACAGGATAGCTCACAGATTGAGCCTTTGTTGGGAAAGACACTACATCCATCTGTATTTTATGGATGATGCACATGCACATGTGAAACATTATATTTTCAATATATTTCTAGTCTTAAATTTACTTTTTTATATATATCTAGATGCATTCATATATAACTTGATACTTGATACTTGTGAGATCTACAAATCTTGGATATATTTTATGTGAAATACATTTGGTACATGTGAATGTGATATATAATGTTTTTAAAACTTAATTTTTGGATGGTTTAACTACATTTGGCATTGAAGTAATGTTAGAGTGTTATATATAATTTTTTTTGTTTTTAAAAATCAAGCTTTGGATGGTTGAACTACATTTGGCATGTGATGTGAAGTAATGTTGTGTTAAAAATAATTTGTTTTGTTTTTAAAGTGTTATGTTTGAACTACATTTTGCATGTGAAGTAATGTTACTTGATACTTGATACTTGTGATCTATGATGTTTTGTTTTTAAAAGTTTTGATACTTGTCATCTATAACGTTTTGTTTTTATAACTCAATTTTTGGATAGTTGAACTATATTTGGCATGTGAAGTAATTTTGTATTATAATTTTTTTTGTTCAGATGTCAAACTCGGATTATCCACAGTCATCATTTTTTGGTCTACGTTTCGAGTCTAAATCAAGTCTCATCTTTAGGACAAACTGAAGATGAGTCTTGATTTAGACTCAAAACGTAGACCAAAAAATGATGACTGTGGATAATACGATTTTGACATATGAAAAAATACACTACAGAAACCTCCAATCAAGAATTTGTTTTGTTTTTAAAACTTAAGTTTTGGATGGTTAAGAACTACATTTGGCATGTGATATAATGTTAAATGTTTTTATTGGATAGTTGAACTACAATTGGCATGGCATGTTAAGTAATGTTGTGATATAATTTAAAAGTTTTTAAAACTCAAGTTTTGGATGGTTGAACTACATCTGGCATGTGATTATGTGATTATGATATTATGTTTTGTTTTTAAAATTCAAGTTGTCGTTTTCCAAACAAAAAAAAAATCACATGAATATATGTACATGTAGAAATGATTTTACACATGCTTGAATATATATGTTAAAACGATTGAAGTACAATACATACATACATACATACATACATACATACATACATACATACATACATAGATACATATATATATATATATATATATATATAAACAATCAGTATTTAGCCCCAGATGTGCTTGAAAATAACTTTAAATCAAAAGCACAGAATCTATAATGTATATATATCCAATACGTGCAACATTTTTCATCAATGCCAATAGAATTTAGCTACTTTCCATCAATGCCTATAGAATTTAGCTACTTACAGTTAACTTCATTCTAGAACATATATATTTAGTACGTGAAACATTTTTCATCAATGCACATGGGAAAACTACTTGAACAATTAATTGCATTCTAGAGTTCACATATATATCCAATACGTGCAACATTTTTCATCAATGCACATAGAAAAGCTACTTTTAGTTAATTGCCTAGAACATATCTGACCATTGAACAACCAAATTTTGTACGATTTTGTATCAAGAATAGAGATGTGGGTCAAATCCCACCAAAACTCAGAGAAGTGCCCCGAGTCTCTTTTCTGAAATGAATCTTCGTACAAAACTATATTGTTGATGATTTATTTACGTTGTGGATACTTTTTACCAGAAAATCCCATGAGAAAAACTGGTCACATTCAGTCCGGGTATATATCTAGTACGTGTAACATTTTTCATCAATGCACATAGAAAAAATACTTTTAGTTAATTTAATTCTAGAACAAATATATTCAGTACGTGAAACATTTTTCATCAATGGACATAGTAAAACTACTTGAACAGTTAATTTCATTCTAGAATATATATATATATATATATATATATATATATATATATATATATCCAATACATGCAACATTTTTCACCAATGCATGTATAGAAAAGCTACTTTCAGTTGATACTAGTGTGCATGTACCAAAACAATTTGTACATGTGCAAACACTTGCACAGATAACATAACAAGGCATCTCAATTTTTAGTTGAGTTCTGGAAGTTCTAAAACATGAATCCAAAGAGAATAAATTGTTGCGTAGTTCAATCAAAAAAATTCCAATGGAATGCCATCTTAAATGATCCATTCATGATCGGATTTTGACATTTTCCATTTCTTAATTTTCGTTTTTTTCTTTGATTGAACCTATATCAACTTTATGCGTGTTGCACACACGAAGTGAATATATTGACAACTTATGAAATCAGGTTCATAGTCTTCAAAGTAAACAAAATCCCCACTTTGATCAGTTTGTCTGAAAAAATAACCTTTCAGTATAATAGATCCTCTTTCATATGGAAACCCGTGATCATTATACTTTTCTAATAATTTCATTTTTCGTTCAGTGAAATGAATCAAATAATTCTTCACATTTTCATCATTGTCAGTAGGTGCAATTACAACAAAAACATCTCCTGAAAAATAAAACAAACTTAACAAACTTATGTATTTAAATTTATTTCTAGATCTTTATCATTTGAAAGAAATTCAAATTTTACCTTCTCTAACAAGGTTAGAAACTCGATCACCATTAGATGATATTGTAGTCTCCTCTGATTGCATTTCTTCAAACATTGCAACAAACATTTTTCCCTTTATATTTAGCTCTATATGTTTCCAATCTTTTACACACATTTTATTTTCACAAGCATCATTGTATTATGTGTTGTCTATGCAAACATGACAAAAACAAGAATATTTTCTTTTATCTAATGCAAACACATTTCTGGACAACTTTTTTTTAATTAAATGCAATTTTCCAATCCATTTTATTGTTTCAACTTCATTTCCAATTGATCTATCTACATCTTCGATCCCAATATGCCAAAAAAACCTTTATATGGAAAATTCAAAGAAGAATGTAAATATGATATCAAAATAACATCAAAGATAATCATTGTGATAAATGTACAATGTTTAAAATTAGTTATCCAATAAAAATTAAATTGAATGTAACTTCACACTTCCCTTGATCGATTAGTCTCATGGCTTAGAGAAGCGATGAACCATTGAAGAACTTCTTTAGTGCCCACAATTTTTCTTGCAAAGAGGTTCATTTGATATCTTTGAAGTGTTCATTTTATGCATGCCACTGCATCATCATGGTCTCCTTTTCCATGGCCAATCTCAAAGAAATTCCAACAATGTTTAATGCAGGTTTTCTTATGAAGACAACACAACAAAAAGAATGATCGTGCAGATTTGAATTGACCTCCGCATCCATCTGACCATATCCAATGTTCATTGAATGTTATTCCACGAATTTTCAAGGAGTCATAAGTCTTTCCAAAACAATGTTGTACAAAATATGTATCATGTGTATGATCTTCACTGATAGAAAAGTGATATTCTTTAATAACATGTCAATTTTCACTGGTGCTTTCTATATGATCGACGTTTTGTTCACCATGTCTATATAGAATTTCCATCTGATAATAATGACGATTACATGGAGAGAAAGAGAACATGAGGAACAAGATATGATTTCCTTGAATGATCCGAGTATTGTAAGAGCTTTAAGAGATTGCGGGCTACTTAAGTACTTCAAATTGTCGGGAATGAGGCAACAAATAGAACTTGTAGAGTTCCTTGTTCGAGCATGGGATCTAGTGATAGAGGCATTTCACATAAAAAATCAAGTGTTGTCTGTAACAGTTGAGGATGTGTATTTTCTCACAGGTTTGTCGAGGAGAGGTTTTCCCATTTCTCTCACAGGGTCTGCCGTTGGAGGCAAGACAGTGAGGGATTATGTTATAAAGTATTGCTATCCAGGGTTAAAACATAGAAAATATGGAAAAATAAACATCCGTGATGTCAGGGAATTTCCTTTGAAAACCATCCTATTCACGATTTCTAAACTAGCTGGCACCGTTACACTCCATGTAGTGAACAAATTGTATATGCAGTATGCGCTAGAGTGCTTAGAGCCAATAGTTTTCAACTGGTCTAAAGATGTTCTATCTCAGATAAAGGAACAACTAAATAAAGCAAAGCGAGGAAGGGAGAAAAATTTCAGTTATGCTTCCATCCTTATCTCCTTCGCTTTGGAACAGATTCCACTGATGCAACCACAACATGTAAGATTGGATATATGTAGTCCTAGAGATCCTCGAATGCATAGATGGGTAGAACTCATGGGTCGGCATGCAGGCCAATTGACCGTTGTGTTCTCAACTGCATTATTCGTCTAGTTCTGGTGACAAATCATTTCCATCGATGAGTATGCATACGCAGGCGTCGACTTCCGAGGAGATCCAAATCTAGTTTTACCAGAAGGCACTCAGTGGGGTGCAATAGGTAAGAATGATTTGACCATGCTTTTTTTTTATTTTTCTAAGGTTTATACAATGTTTTTGTGTTTTTATTTCTTTCCAAGACTAAACTAAATGTTTAACGTAATGCAGATATTGGTCGCGTTCAACCAATAGAGGAACCAGAGCGCGAAGCAAATGCGCCATCAAAGAGGGCTGTCAGGAGAGCAGTCTTTCAGAACCTTGATATGGACGAGAATCTTGCTGAGCTCCAGCAACACATAGAGGGGTTGACCTTCAGGATTCTAGATTGCTAAATCGAAGAGCTTCCCATGCGACTGCAACAACACACAATTGGGGTTCCTAGCCGTGGGATGCAGTTGCTCCGTAGGATTGCTAGATCTATAGCATTTTACCCCGAGCACCACTAGTTTAATTATGAATTTTTTCATACATTTTGAGCTAAGATGAACAACGTGTCTTGGGCACAAATTTTTTAAAAAAACTATAACTATTTATCTATATGTTTTCAGAGTTTTTCCTATGTTTAATGTGCAATCCTATTCAATGATGTGAATGTTTTCTTTACCTATGTCACAAATGTCTATCTAAAAATTGACTAGCTAATGAATCAGTTAAATTCAAGATTTATGGAAATGTGTTGATATCGAATTAAATCAAAATATCTCTCCAAAATTCGAACTCTTAGGAGCAATCTAAGAAGTGTTGGATTTCTAACAAAATAAATACTAGTAAGTTGTAGTACCACAAGTTGTGAGTCTAACCTTATGATTATGCAGTTAATACCAAATGAAATGGCGTTAGAGAGAATTTCAATCAACGTGTTATATTCAACGATATTGTTTGTCGATCTACCGATACAAATCCATTGAAAACACACTAACTCGCCGTTTGGAGCAAAAATGGCCCACGTTGCAGAGGATAGATTCTGCGTACTACGACTAGCACCATCAGCATATCCAACAAATGGTTCGGAAGATTCAATGATCTGCGATGAAATGTAAAGCGGATTACTAATGTCAAGAAAACTCTAAAAAACAAATTAATATAGTGAATTCAAATCAACAACATATAAAAAATATAATACAAAAAATTACTACGCTGATGATTAAGCATAGTAACATTTCAAATACAACCCATTTCTAGGCTGTGCCAATGGAATTCCGTCATAATCAACTAACTCGTAGGCACCCTTAGCAAGAACTCTTTTGACAATATAGAGGCCATGCCATAATGGTTCGAATTTCCCTATACCTATTACATCAGCTTCTTGGTCATAAAGAAGGACCAAGTATCCCTCTGAGAAGATGCGAGGCTGGACATTTTTGTCGTATTGTAACTTTATACGTCTCTTATGTGCTTCAATGGCCAATTAGGCTTGATGACACATTTCATCTAGATGGATGAGGTTAAGAAGATGCGCTTCTTATTCCGAGCTATCAGGTAACAAGTATATCACAAGTTTTAATGATGATATTTTGCATTGGATTGGTAAGATAGCCTCCAGACCATACACCAATTGAAAAAGAGTAAATCCGGTTGTGTTTCTCACAGAGGTTCGATACGCCCACAAGGCGAAGCACAGGATCAAGTGCAAATTCCTTTTACAGACTCCTATCATTCATTGAAGCATTCTTTTAAGAATTTTGTTAATAGCCTCAACTTGTCCATTTGATTGTGGATAATAAGGAGTAAAATTATCATGAGACAATCCTAACTTGGCTGTCAATTCAGACATCATATGGTCGCGAAAATTCTTCCCATGATCCGTAACTATAGCCTGTGGGACCCCAAACCATGCAATAACATGATTGAAGAAAAAAAAATGCATTTGTTTGTCCCGTGTTCTTGAATGTAGGCATCTCTTCGGCCCATTTGGTAAATTAGTAGACTGCGATAATAATATAACCATGCCCCCCGGATGAAGGAGGGTTACAGGTTATGAAGTCAATACCCCATTTCGTAAATGGTCCAGCAGAGATAACAGGATGCATTGGTGCTGGCGGTTTGCGGATTTTACGGTAAAAAATAAGGCATGCATGACAACTTCTGATTGCGAGGATACAATCTCGAAAAATAGTAGGCCAAAAGTAACCAGCGTGGAGTATCTTCTTCACGGTAGCATATCCAGATAAATGTCCACCACAAGCCCCAACATGGCAATCATTTAATACTTTTTTGGCCTCCTCATGAGTGAGGCACCTCCTTAAAATGGTATCGACACCACTACAATAAAGTGTATCACCGATGATTAGATAATCTTTGGATTGGTATCGAATACGTCGCTGATCAGAGTGAGAGGTATTAGGTCGAAAATTTTGGGTTTGGAGATAAATGATGAAATCTCCATACCATGGATCAGATGATTCGATCAGAAATAGAGACTCGTCTGGAATAGATGGTTCTGATGTAGTTGCATTACTATTATAGGGAAGGTCACAAAGAAGATCAGCCAAAACTAAAAACTTCTTTGACTTGGATTTGATGAATTCCAAATCAAATTCCTGCAAAATGACAATCCATTTTGAATATTCCCCCCCCCAGCAATTGACGTGATAAGATGTGAGTCATGGGGTTGCAATTCGAAACTATTGTTGTTTTTCGGAGCAGGATATAATGGTGAAATCTTTTGACAGCTTGAACAGCTGCCAAGGCAATATTTTCCACGTACGAGTACTTAAATTCCGTATCATTGAGATTACGACTCAAATAATACATCGGATGTTGAATTCCATCTTCTACTTGGACCAAAACCATAGAAATGGTCGTTTTAGCTGCGACGATATATAGGAAACAATTATTTTGATAATTAGGAGGATACATTAATGACGCTCAAACAATATGTTCCTTCACAGCATAAAAAGAAGCTTGCACAACTTGGTCCCATGGAAGGGAACCCCCTTTTTCAATAATCGAGTAAATACTTTAGCCATTTTGACATAGTTTGGAATGAAAATTATCAGGAAGTTAGCCTTTCCTTGAAGTTTCTGTATCTGAAGTAAGTTTGATGGTGCAGGAAAATCAAGAATGGCTTGAACCTTCAGTGGGTCTATTCAAATTCCTTCATTTGAAACTATGAATCCGAGCAATTGACCAGAACCAACACAAAACACACATTTGTGTGGATTGAGGAGTATCTTGTAGTGTCAGCAATGTAAGAAAATGGCTCTCAAATGCATCAGGTGATCAGTCCGTTTTCGTGAATGTGCTGGTAAATAATTTACATATGGTTGAACAATGTGCTTGATGTTGTTGAAAGCATAATCCATTGCTCTCTGAAAAGTTTCCCTCCTATACCCTCGACAATGAATCCATCTAATGAATCAATTTATCAAACATCATCCAACATAGAAATATCAAAATCACCTGGACTCTTCCATAAGTGAGATAGAGTGGAAGAGATCATGTAGCATGTCTATATGCTTGCAATTTTTGCCGACGTCGCAGGCGACAATAATGCAAAGGTTCCCATAAGAGTGGAATCCTTTAAGAGTCCTACACCAATGTTCTGGATTTATAGTTGGGGTAAGTGAATATGCAAAATGATTCCAGTTACCTGCGAAGAAGAGGCAAAAAATGATAATTGATTAATGACTGTGATTGTACCTTTATGTGGAAAGGAAATCATTCTAAAATATGTAGAAACAATGGCATTCATTTCATATACCCATGGTCTTGCGAGTAAAATATTATAGTCAAGGGGTCCGTCAACAACCTCAACATAAATACTTACTGTTTTTCCCCCTAATTCAACTTGAAAGTTATTGATAATACCACAAGGTTTATATGTTCTTCCATCAAAAGCCTTCAATGTCGTTGATGATTGTGATAATCGTGGTGAGCCAAGTGACTTCCAACAGTTTAGAGAAATAATGCACGTAGATGCTCCCTCATCAATAATAGTGGGATGAACAAGGTGATTGAGAACATTTACTTGGATGGAGAATGCCAATTCTGCTGGTAATTGCGGCACATAGCCCGTATGATTAAAGACGACAAGATTAGAATCGGCCGAATCAATTCCACCAATGGTCGACAATAAAGCCTGCTTCTCGGAGGGAAAATTTTGTAATACCTCAAGAGCAGATATAGCTGAAGGGGATTAAGCCAAATCTTCAACTATATTATAATTTTTTGTAGCTCTTGCTTGAGGATCATATGTCGATTTATGAATTACTCCCTTTGGTGGCTTGATTGTCAATTCAGGAATAACAGGAGGTGGTACTGATTCATTAGATGGATTCATTGTCGAGGTAGTAGGTTGATCAGTGGTTGGACTACCATAGTCTTTATTCTGCATCAACACCAAAATATTTTGTGAAGGTTTTATGGTAGATAACATTAACACATGGGAACTAGGAGCTGGATCTATAGCAACCAAATTTGTGTCTACATTAGGGAATGGGTCTGTCAACACAGTTGATGCATGAGAAGTCTTGATGATTTTTGAGACTTCAGCACGGTGAGGAAAATCCATAACAAAATGTTCGCCGTTACAGATTATGCATGGATAACGAGGTTTCTGTGGTCGTGACAGTTGATCAGATGATCGTTCATGCAGGTTAGAAGTTTTTTTTTTCTTCGATTTCCCCTTTTTCTTACTTCCTAGTTGCTTATCACTTTTACCTTTTTCAAAGGACACGACATTAATTTTATAAGTAGGAGTAGGATCAGATGTAGTAGGCATGAGAGTCCTTTATTTGAGGAGGAAAATTGAAATTAGATCGTGGTGCATTCGAAATTTTTTCATAGAGCATGCCAAACTGAGTATAAATCAAGTCTAAATATTGGGCATGAGTGATAAATTTCTCTTATGTGACGATGCCACCTTTAGCGACATCCTCAGTTATAGATGGTAATAGGGACTTAATGAACCATTTAGCAAGGAGATGATCAAGAAAAAATGTCTTAACCATTCATCGATGGCGATGCCACTCATGAATATGATCTGAAATGTGAGTAGCATTACTCTGTTTGAAGTTGTTCAAGAGTTCCATTCCCATTTCGTATCTGATAGGTAACTGGAAATGGGTCAAAAATACAGTACCTAAGGCAGTCAAATTGTCGAAAGAAGCTCTAGGTAATTATATGTACCATTTAGCTGCTGGACCTATGAGCATTTGCTGGAAAAGACGTAATCGAATAGAATCATCATTTAGGGAATTTGATGAACAACATAAATGATAAATCATAACATGAGTTGATGGATCTTCTACAGGATTTCCATTGAATTTAGGAATGCCGGAGGGTAATTTATGTGGTATCACCGGCCACCTGTCATAATTCCAAGGTTGCAAAAAAAGGCAACTGTCGATTAAGGTCAGGTTGAGCATAGCCAGGACAATATGGAATTTCTTGGGCAACAGGTCTTTGAGGACTAGCATATGGGATTTGATGTTGGTAACCCAAATAGGGGTTGTTTTTCATAACAAACGCTTGAGAGTTCTGTTGAAAAAAACCTGGATATGATACTTGTTGAAATGAAGTTTGAGGGATTTGTGCCTGTGGCTGCCAAGGATTCTATCCACCAATGTTATAACAAAAATTGGTGTAAGTTGGATTTGGTTGATATGTATATCTAGATTGCGTTTTTGACACCCCATAAAATGGTACACCAACTTGTGAACAAATAATTCCTGATATAGGTTGTTGTAAATTATCAAAAGGATTTTGAATCTATGGACCCAAAATTTTATGATGTTGAGTTGAAGAGCTCGCCTGATAAGGTTGATGTATAATATTTTGATTCTGTAATAGGGGTATAGATGTATTAACAAGCGGTATTGAAATGGGTGTAACAGGTTAAATTGGTTGATACAATTGGACAACCATTTGTGGTTGGATAGGCAGAGTGGGATGCCAATGAAAAACATTCATGTAAACATTATTTTGACCAAATTGTGACTGAGTACTGTCATATTGGGTGACCATAGGCTGCCCCCTAGCATAAGGAGGATAATAAGACAGAAAATATTGTTCCCCGAATGCTAGGAGTCCAGTTGATAGGGACTGAGTTGATATTTCCCTGATGATGGATGTAATGATTCAAGTCGTTCAGTACTTACTATAGGACTACCAGTTAAAACACCATATGATGACATTGGTAAAGACCATGGTATTGAAGATTGACCAGAGAAAATGCCAGACAATGATTTGTAGCCTATTGGGACTGAAGGGCCACCGTGAAAATATGATTCTGGTGAGGTTGTGAACATCAACGGAGTAGTGAGGCTAGGATATGACATAACTAGAACAGCAGACCCAACCGAAGATGTTGGTTCAGGCATGGTTGTATGACCAAATGTATACTCTTCAAAATCAATGGGGGATTGAATGGAAATAGGATCAACAAAAGCAGATGGAAATGATTGGGGAAAAGATTGGTACAGGGAAAGGTCTCCCCCAAAGTGGGTTTGACTTAAAGGTGTATCAGGTTGTGGAATTTCTTCAATCGTGATTAAAATAGGAGGAAGAACTTCACCGTCAGGCCCAAAATATATTTTAGATGGTTGATTGTGTAATACAGGAGTTTCGGTGGCTACATATATTTGTGGAGTGACCAAGGTAGGAAAAACTTCCAGTTGTTCAGGATTCAAATGTGCTAGAAAATAAGAGACATGATCTGGATCAATTTGTGATTGAACAACGTCGGGTCCAGGAGGTATGGTCTCAGCGATTGAATGGATCGTGACCACGGGTAGCTATGAAGGCTCCGTTTCGACAATAGTAAATGAACTGGGATGTGTGGAAACAATTTGAGCTAACTCTGGTTTAAATGATGATGTTTCGCCAGAGGTACGAATTGTACTTGATTCGACAAATCTTGATTGCCTTCGCCTACCAAAAGTAACTTCTAGCGGTAAAGGTGGTTTTAAAGATAATATACGTGAACAACGGGGGGTAGGATTGTTTTCTTAAAGGATTACTAATTTATTTTATCCAAAAACAAATAAAAAAAAAGAGGGTAATGCTAGGCAAAAGGGTTTACCAAGAAACTGTGAACTGTAGAATACCTCGTGGCGAACCAAGAAGTACGGGCAGCTAATCTCCCTGAATGTTGTGTTTGGTGTATCACAATTTCAGGGTGGCCGAATTGGTTCACTATGGATGGATAGCACCTAAAATTTGTCGTCCCAAATATACCTGAAGGTACATGGAGGCCGAAGTCTATATTAGCATTGTCTGATGCAAAACCGCACAGTAAGAGCACTACTTTATACTTATCATACTATAACACCACCCGATATACCCGAGAGTACGTGGACGAGCTATGATATACTTACGTACGTGGACTGAGGTATCACACTCAGAATGTATCGCAGACAAGTTAATGATAACTGTTATGTTTTATGACGCCGGAACACGTCTCTAGCCTAGACCTTCTAAATGTTATCATTAATGTTCCAAAGCGTTGTTAAGTAAATTGAGATTTATTTTATGTTGATCTTGCTTAACAATTTTTCTAAAATGCAACTAAGAATAATAAAAAAAACTCACTTTTAGCTTTTTCAATGGAGAACCTAGCTACTAAGGGAAGAGAATGCTAATTTTTTGGAAAGAGAGCAAATAATTTGTGAGCAAACAAATCAATGAACAAAAACAAAATCAATGAATCACAAACTAAATTCAGATTTTCTAATGTCCCTTTTGCAAAAAACACACAATCCTACATGCAAATGCAAGTTTTTCTTTTCAGTTTCCTTAATGATATGAATGCAGAAAAGAAACTAGGTGTGCTAGATCAATAATCGAAATGATTTTTACTTTGGAGAAATGAAGAATACAAACAAAAATTTCTCTTTTGAAAGTAAAATGAGGATTTCAACAAAAATTCTCCTATTAAGGAAATGAAGATTTTACGACAATTTCCTATTTTGAAAGCAAATGATTCTTAATGCGACCATAAAAAAAATACTTTGAAATCAACTTGTCAATGATAAAGAAAAAATTTTCTAAACAAACATTGAACAAATTTTCAGCCAAAGGAGGAAGAAGTATATAGAGTCACTGGTCAATTGAGCATTAAACATTTCAGAACACAGAAGAAAACATAACTGAAGCAAGTTACAAAGTCAGATTCAAGGGAATTTAGTCCCTTTCAGGAGCCAACGCAGTCTCCAGGGGGAGACAATGCTCTGCAACGCAGGCTTGGAAGGGAGACAGTGCTCTACAAAGCATTGTGCCCTAACTAAGGGTGCGTTGGGCACAATAAACAAAGAAAAAGCTACTGTTTGGCTCACTGTCTTTGCAAATTAAGGTCTGAAAAAGTATAATATTTATGTGTAATGGCTACTGGGTGGATTTAGAAAGAAAATCAAAGACTAAAACACTTAAAACTAAGATAAATTCTCCCCGACGGAGTCGCCAGTTTGTTGGGCCAGAATTGTAATCTACAGATAGATTACGCTTCCCTAGATAGGTGTTAGTCTATAAAAATAGGTGAAAGACTATACTACCATTTCTCCTAACTCAGAATAGATACACAGAGAGGATTGGATGCTTACTTGTTTCAGTCGCTTCTAAATGACCCTTTCTGTCACTTCTGCTACAGCTTCAAATTCAAGCGGTTTGTTGGCTGAATGCTTCCTACAAGAAATAACACTGAAACAACATAAGATGCAATAATATAGATATCTATTCAAGCTAGTTATCTAAATGAGTTAAGCATAAACTACATTCATCAACCAAGATCTTACAACATGGAAAATCAAAGTTAACATAGATGCATGTAGGGAAAAACAAGAAGTACTCTTTATTGATGATAGAAGGATAGGTTACAACCTAGTGACTGATTTGAAGTGACCTTCCAGAGAATTTCCCGAGTCTCATCATAGCATAAATCTCTCCAGTAGTAGCTCTACAAACCAAGCTCTCAATTGAAAATTCTCCAGCATTTCTCTACTCAAATTCTTCCTTCTCAAACACTTCGATTTGTATTCAATTTATAGATGAAGTGTAGGTTTTTTTGCAATCAAAAGCTTTCCAAAAAGAGGCAAGACATGTTTCCATTCATGTAGATGTCAAATGGACACTTGGATCCGAAGCTTGACACATGTGAACTCTTCCAGAAGGCACTGGCCAAGTGGAGATTCCGGAACAATGAGAATTTTTCTCCCAATGTGATCAACGCACCTTTGAATGTCGAGAAGTGCTTTGCAGAGCCACCTTGCATGGGGCTACCTGCATATGCAACGCACTTAGGCCCCTTAGAGCCTACTTTGGTGAGCTTTAATATTCTAAATAATAAGCTTCAAACCATGGAAACCTTTTCTTGATGAAAGTCTTGCTTGATTTGTCTTGTTTTCTGTCTTAGAGCATGTCGCAATTGAAATGATAGGGAATGATAGATCCTTAATCATTGGTCCTGGAGATGATGCCCAGTTAACTAGGTCATTGAGAATGGCACCCAAATTGACCTATAACATATGGAGTGTTAGAGGATATTATAGAGCTTGATTTTATTTCTTTCAAGAAAGTTACTTTTTGTATTGAATGGTACAAGCTTATTGATGTGGGAGAAGAAAAAACTATCTTGCTCCATAATAATGGATTCCATATGATCAATACATATAGGTTTGAATCTATTCTAAACCTTATGTGTTTCCAAGTCAGTGTGACCAAATTTTTCTCATTCCAAATTTAGAACAACCTGGTTGGTCATTTATGATTGATTATGATCCAAGAGGACGAAGAGTAATATTCGTTCTAGATGTAGATGACCGTGATTTACTTGAGGATGCAAAAGTTCCCCCTGAAGACATAGATGGCCAAGATGGAGATGATGAAAATTTTATTGTCAGTGATGCATATGACCAAGAAGAAGATCATGACGAGTTTACTAAAGTGTCTAAAGGACATGACCAACCACATGGACATCAAGTGCATGAAGATGAATTTATTGATTTTTATTTACTTGTAGTTGAAGGTGTTTAAGACTATGAAAATGATAGTATTAATTTATTTTTGTATTTAGGGTCCATTAATGATGGGGTATTTATGCCAATAGATGAGAAAATTTCATGTGAGGATGACATTATTTGATTACTATGTTTACTTTAAGATATTTGTAAGGATTAAATAAAATATAAATAAATCTTTGCAAGTTAAGTATTGAGTTTCTAATTGTAATGAACATTAAGTAATTTGAATGTTTAAGGTTTTACTTTAAAAACACATATATATTTGGCGAAGGCACCTTTATAGGAATATCAAAACCAACCTTAATATATTATTAAAGCATGTGTTTTTCAATCCACGTGTAACCCTCAAGTTCAACAACAACATAAGTGTTGCCAATATAGATTATTCATATTTTGGAAAAAGAGGCATCCTAGCCAATTGAGTGAGGGTTGAATCAATAACTTCTTCAAAAGATGTATAGAACTCATGGATAAATTCATTGACACCAACCTCATTTATCTTCAAAGTGGTTTAATCCATAAATGTGTTTTCTCCTTCATCTTCAGAGTGGCTATTATCAATATCATCCATTGGTTCTTCAGGAATATTGGGAACCAAAAGCGATTTTTCATCAAAAAATAAAATAATTGAAATGATAAATAATAATGTATTAAATAATGTGCATATTTATTTATTATCATAAAAAAAATTGTTAATTATATTATACCTCTTCTATATAAACTCCATGGTCAATCTATGGATATCGACTAACCTTCACTTCTTTAGTTTCCTATTTTGGCACATTTTGCAACTGAAATATATCATTTCATTGAAGTATCCATTTGTCCCTAGAACAAGTCTTATCGCCCATTCCTCTGAATATTTAGATGATGATGTGCTATTTACTTGAATGCACCATGTACTATGCTCAATAAGGCTGCAAATTTTAACTTTATTATTAATTCTTTTTTGAGATAACATGACCAATGAATAAACCTAGGGAGTAAATCTATGAATATTTAATTTTTTTAGTGTTGAGTGATCATTGAAAATTTGTCCAACACTTCGAGCAAGGTCTCTCAAAGTGTTCCAACAAGCCTCTAACTGGTCACAAACAAACTTTTTAAGTATCATTTTAGAGTTATTTCTAAAAATAAAACTAGGGGCTCTAACTAAATCAACGACATAAATACTACAAATACCAAAAGCAACATAAATACCTGGTTTGCCATTTTGTATATACAGAAAGAAAATAATGTAATAGAAACCTGCAAAGAAAAATGTGTTGCCATTAGTTAGGATCATTACATAAATAACTCTTGAAATATATGACAATGTGTATACCAAAAAGACTTTTACTGTTTTGTTTCTAATTGTAAATTCACAAAATGTAGGAACACAATGGATAATAAGAGCTCTTCAATGGAAAATGGGACTTGTGATGAGAGCTAAGGCTTTTATAAGTCACCTCATTAGGATGATACAAATAAAATTATTGTAGTTACATTATGATTTGATGGCCTAATATTGATAGAGAGCCAGATGAAGTTTTCCAACAACCAAAAATCAAATGTTATTTTGTTGTTAGATGAAGGATCTAGGTGAGTTACATTATTACTATGACATTTTAATGACTAGATATATGCATAATTATAAGTATCAAAGCATTTTCCTCAAACAATTTTGAATGAAGGACAACAAGCCTATATCAATTTTTATCCACCAAAACTGAAAATTATCAAACAACAAGCAACTATAATGATGTTGATTGGGTTATAGACATTGATGGAAGAAAGTTGATGACAAATTATGCATTTAATATTTATGGGGGGGGATCAATTGATGTAGAAGACAATACTCAGTTGCTTGACCAAGTCTATATGGCTCATTATTTAACTTGGTTGGTCATGGAAGTGGCACATTGATTTGTTTTAGCATGTTGGCATTCATATTAATATTCGTGCACCTTGATATTGGTCGTGGTTACTTGGATAGATGAGATGGTTTCCAGAAGAGTATTCCCCTTGGATTGTGATGAGCATAGAAAATCACTAGACCACTAGAATGAGAGAAGACTAGAGCTCAACAACCAATGAATAGCCAGGACTTCTCCAAACAAAACCCAAACGCATTGTAGGAAGAAAATACTACCAACAGAACTGAAAGACATCCACATACAAATAAAATACTATAAAAAAATTACCCTAGTCAATGAAAATGTCCAAAGGGGAGGATACTTTGAGGGAAATAATTCTATTTATACGTATTACCTTCTCTGAAAGCCCAAGGAAATATAGAAAATAGATGGAATAATTACTTGTTGTCTTTGTAAGGCATTCATGGAAAAAACTAATAAATGATATCATTTCCATTCCATATCCATACAAGTGTTATTTGTAGTCATAATTATATGTTTTCTGCAGCTTTAATGGCCATACTGCTCACAATATTCTTCTTGGATGTTATTTACAAAATATATTGTTGCCTCAGTTGACCTCAGAATGAAATGAAGATGATAATGTACCATCAAGGAATATCGGGACCAAATCCTATGCTTTTGCTCAGAAATATCCTCCACATGAATAAAATCAATGTTAGAGCTACCAAGATGAATTCTCCTACCAAAAGAAAATTGGAGCCTCACTTCTTCTCATAATAAGGTGTTTTCCCAAGTTATCTCCAAACTATTGTTTGGGAGCAGCTACCAAAAAGGCTTTCAGATACTAGATAAGCTCAAGCTTCTGCAACATGTTATTTTTAGAGTTAATATATTTGTTGGGATCCCTGGAATTAATAGGTGTAGTAAATATTTCATTATATATCTATTATGTATCTTAGCTTCTTCATTGATATTAAAAAAAAGTCAGAATTTTGTGTGCACATTGTTAGGTTGATACCCAACAAGAAAGCTCGAGAACTAGGAATTGATGCTAACTTTTTAATCATGCGACTCATTAAAGAGTGGCTGGAGAAATCCAGTGCTGACACAGGCTTTGGAGATGACATTTTGGGGCTTCGGTTATCGTAAATGAAAATGGAATATTATATGCCTTGTATGAGCAGCAAAGCGTTAAATAATTTCATAGCAATTCAAGATATGGTGGACGAGTGAAAAATGCTTTTGATAGCAGGGTATGAGACAACTAAACTATCATTGACCTGGAAAAGGGTTTGAAATCATCTTTGGCTATCATCCATGGGAATGTATATCATTTGTACTTATTCATGTGCAAAGGCTTATGTTTGGCCAGCCAAATTAATAGTGGCCTTGAATACTATAGAGTGGGCTTAGATCATCCTCATTTTTTTTCCTTATTACATTATGAGTTGCATTATTTATATGACATTATAATGACTAGAGATATGCATAATTATAAGTATCAAAGCATTCTCCTCAAACAATTTTGAAGGAAGAAAAACATGCCTATATCAAATTTTCTCCACCAAAACTGAAAATTGTCAGATAGCAAGCAGCTATAATGATGTTTATTGGGTCACAAACATTGATATAAGTCTCCTACATGTATAGTCTTGGCAGTATAATTCTGGCACTATTATTTTAGTACAATATATTAATCTCTGCACCTAATTTACATATACATATACATATACATATACATATATATATATATATATACATATATATATATATACATATATATATATATATATACATATATATATATATATACATATATATATACATACATATATATAAATATATATATATATATATATATATATATTGGACATGAAACAATGACCTATATTCGCCATGACATGATGGATGAGGTATAATACATTATAATAGTGATGTATACGACACATGGACAATGATACTCCCAAAATATTATGATAGTGACTACAACTATGGACTGTGACCTATATGTGTTGTTGTAACCTCATGCTATAACACTAATTCATATGTCAGTGACTTAGATTTAATCAAACTCGAAGCCCAAATCTTAGATTATAATGGACTAGATGCTGATATCTATATGATCTTATACATCTTTGTGATTAAGGCATAAAACTTGGATTTTTTATCAAAGGTTTCTTATGGAGATTAAGACCTTATTTTCTACAGACTATAATTTGGTAGACTTAGGAACAATATTTGAAGTAGTCTGAGATATAATCTAGTCATATATAGCTTACTAATGTAATGTGGCCTTATCATAGTGCCTTGAAATTTGTAGCAGTGATATATCTCCTAGATCTGGGTTGCAATTTGTCAATATTATTGCATAGAAGTATCGTTGAAAATTTTGAGTCTCTAGCACAGTAAACCTTGTAGCTATTGATATATGATGTCGCTATAAATGGAACAATCCTGTGTCTGAATATAAATGACAGAGGTGTGTAGAAAATCATATGTAACATCAAGGGTTTAATTGGTTCACTTGGAACATTGTGATGATTTCCTTGTTCACTTGAACATCCACAATTGTTGGTAGCTTACTACTATTGAATCTTTCTATATCCCTTCTGGAGGTTGGAATATCAAGTCACTGTCTCTAAAGAAATAGCTTGAAAAATAACATAAATTCCCTCTCAAGATATTCTATTGACCATATTTTCAGATAGTTACATTTTTTGAGTGTAGGTATTGTGTGCCTTTTGCAAAGTCTAAAAATTGTGAAAGGAGTGACATTGAGATATAACAAATTCATTGTAGAAGAGTCTGTATTGTTGAATACATTGTTGTGAAATAATGATTGCAGGGTAGTATAATGGCTCACAATCTATAATCTATAGCCGACTTGGTGTTCAAAGGCATTGTAACATGTATCTATATACTCCCACAGAGGCAAAGCTATAGTCAACACTATATTTGTTTCAATGGCATAAATATATTAGCAATGCCTTGTTATGCCCCTATCCACGGTGAGATCAATATATTCATACTACTTTATTCTTTGGATCATCATCGTGGATCACTTTAGTAGCATGACAGTGAATCATTATGAAAATCATATATGTATAATAGTCTACTCAAAATCCTTGGTTCGATTCTTTGTTGTCCTTGAGATTCATACTCTTTATGGTACAGATTAATTTCTCTAAGGCAAGGCTTATCTAAAGTAGGTAGTAATGTTTTGTGACTCATGATCATTGTGATTTGCATTATGATCAATGGTACTCATTTCAGTATTATATATATATATATATATATAGATATAGATATATATAGTAATCCTTGTGTTGATCTCTCAAACACAGTAACATAAACTATTACATATATATACACAATAACATGCAGTACTACATCACATATATACAGATAAAGAAACATACACTCCCTCATGTGCTTTTGGTAATAAATTAATAGTTGAGAATGTGGTGTTGTAATAGATAGGTGGAAGTTACCCACAATTCAGGGTCCATTGTAATTTTATCTTGAACATAAGAATCATGAATCCCCATAGCAAGAGATTGAACATTATTACCGAAACCCCCCAAAATGGTAGTTAGTACTAGAAAATATATAGATAAACATATATGAATAATATTTGAAGCAGTATTAGATATAATCTAGCCATATACAACTTACTCCTGTAATGTGGCCTTATCGAAGTGCCTTGAAATTTGTAGCAGTGATATATCTCGTAGATCTTGGTTGTAATTTGGCAAGAATCTTGCATAGAAGTATCGTTGACAACGTTGAGTATCTAGCACATTAAACCTTGTAGCTACTGATATATGATGTAAATATAAATGACATAGGTGTGTAGAAAATCAAATGTAACGTGAGAGGTTTAAGTTGAATACACCCTTGCATTGTGACAATATTTGAAGATCTAATTTCATTAGCTGAAACACCTTTGTGGCTCAAATTTGAAGAGTAGAAGCTGAGGTAGTCTATCAAAAGCTTTTATGGCATCATATCATTCTTTGATCTATCTTGTAGAGAACACCCTTGGAACATTGTGGTGATACCTTGTTCATTTGAACATCCATAATTGTTGGTAGCTCACAACAATTGAATTTTTATATATCCCTTATGGAAGTTGGAATATCAAGTCACTGTCTCTAAATAAATAGCTTGAAAAATAACATCAATTGCCTCTAGATATTCTATTGAAAATATTTTTAGATAGTTACATTTTTTGAGTGTAGGCATTGTATGCCTTTTGCAAATTCTGAGAATTGTGAAAGGCATGGCATTGAGATATAACAAAGTCATTATACAAGAGTCTGTACTATTGAATACACTATTGTGAAATAATGATTTCAAGGTACTATAATGGGTTGTAGTCTATAATCATTGGCCCACTTGGTGTTCAGAAGCATCGTAATAGGTACCTATATACTCTCACTGAGGAAATGCTATAGTCAACACTATATATCTTTCAATGGCATAAATATATTAGAAATTCTTTGTTATTCCCATGTCCATGATGACATCAATATATTCATATTACTCTGTTCTTTGGCTCATTATCGTGAATCGCTTCAGTAGCATGACAATGACTCATTATGACAACTTGATATGTAAATAGTCAGCTCAAACTCCTTGGTTCGATTCTTTTTTTTCCTTGAGATTTGCATTCTTTATTGTACTGATTAATTTCTCTAAGGCAAGGCTTCTCTAAAGTGGACCTCCAATTTTTTGTGCTTCATGACAATTGTGATTCGGATTATGATCAATGGTATTATTTTCAGTATAAGATATATATATATATATATATATATATATATATATATATATATATATATATATATATATATATATATATATATATATATATATATATATATATATATATATAGCGAGAGAGAGAGAGAGAGAGAGAGAGAGAGAGAGAGAGAGAGAGAGAGAGAGAGAGAGAGAAATCCTTGGCTTGATCTCTCATACATAGTAACCTACACTACTACATATATATACATAGAAAAATTACTACACATATTTATACATAGTAACATGTAGCACTACATCACATATATATAGATAGAGAAACATGCACTCCATGATGTGCTTTTGGTAATAAATTAATATTTGAGGATGTGGTGTTGTAATATAGGTGTGGCAGTTTCCCACAATTCAGGTTCCATTGTAAGTTTATCTTGAACCTGAGAATCATGAATCCGCATAGCAAGATATTGAAAATTATTACTGAAACCCCCGAAAATGGTAGTTAGTACTAGAAAATATATAGACAAATATATATATGAACACTATTAACTTATAAGGAAACATCTCTATGTTGTGGGCACAGGGTTAGCCCTACTCCCTTCACTTTGTTTCATGGATCACATTTTTATTCATCGCAATGGTAACATATTTAATTTATGTTAAGTTGTTTATGTCCTAAAAATATGTTTTAAACTTTTAGAAGGTTTAGAGTGGTTGGGAATGTGAAGGGATTAATTAAACTAGAATATTGGAATTGCCAAAATGACTTACATGATTACCTCATTACTACTTCCAATGTATATACACCAATAAATGCCTATGATAAATAATTCACATGTCCAATGACGAGAGAACCCTAAAAAACTAATTTTTTAAAAGAATGTGGTTTATCTTCTAATAATTTTCAAGGCCACGTTTTACATTTAAAGTTCCAATTGAATGGACTCTATTTTTCGCATGAACTACAGAGGAAGAGGGTTTTGAGATGCCTCATGAGTCACAACCCACTTAGACGATGCAAATTCAATCAAAATTTTACCAGGTTAAAACAAACTCTAAAATTCTAATCAAACTTTCACCTAATCAAACTTTCACCATTGAAAAAGACTTGTTTAATTTCTTCAACGATGGCTATAAACATAGCTGGTTCTCTAATTCTAGGAGAAAATAAGCTTAATTACCTTGATATAGATAATTGCTTCCAGAAAAATATGGAATTGATCTCTAACTTTTGAAGTAGGAGGAAGAAACATATTTAGCATGAAATTAGCAGTTGGAAGGTTCAGATTTCTTACATTTCAATGTCTCCAAAATCCTGCTCTTCTTGACCACATCATTAGATCACTGTGGACAATTTTTAATACAAGGGAAAGGAATATGAATTTAATATTGTGTTCTACACCCCAGATAAATGGAAAAAGAATAAGTCTTCAAATAGGGCTCTAGCTAATGCATTTATTTCCATAGAAAACACTTCCAATATTTTAACAACATGATAAAAAATTATTGGCAGGCATCTAGTGTGTCCTTATCATAGTGCCTTGAAATTTGTAGAAGTGATATATGTCCTAGACCAGGGTTGTAATTTTTCAAGAATCTTGCATAGAAGTATCGTTGACAATGTTGAGTCTCTAGCACAGTAAACCTTGTAGCTACTGATATATGATGTAAATATAAATGGAAAAATCTTGTGTGTGAAGATAAATGACATAAGTGTGTAGAAAATAATATGTAACATCAAGGGTTTAAGTTTAATACACCCTTGCATGGTGACAATCTTTCAATATCTAATTTCATTAGTTGAAATACCTCTGTGGCTTAAATCTGAAGAGTATAAGCTGAGGTAGTCTTTCAAAATATTTTATGGCATCATATCATTCTTTGATCTATCTTATAGAGAACACCCTTGGAACATTGTGATGATTTCCCTGTTCACTTGAGCATCCATAATTGTTGGTAGCTTACTTCTATTGAATCTTTCTATATCCTTTCTAGATGTTGGAATATCAATTCAATGTCTCTAAAGAAATAGCTTAAAAATTAACATTAATTGCCTCTTCATATATTCTATTGAAATATTTTCATATAGTTACATTTGTTGAGTTTAGGTATTGTAGCGATTTTTCAAAGTTTAAGAATTGTGAAAGGCGTGACATTGAGATATAACAAAGTCATTGTACAAGAGTCTGTACTGTTGAATACATTGTTGTGAAATAATGATTCTAGGGTAGTATAATGGCTCGCAGTCTATAATCTCTGGCCCACTTGGTGTTCAGAGGAATCGTAACAGGTATCTATATACTCCCACAGAGGCAAAGCTACAGTCAACACTATATTTTTTTCAATGGCATAACTATATATAGTAATCCTTGTGTTGATCTCTCATACACAATAACATACACTACTACATACATATACATAGTAACATTACTACACATATATATATACATAGTAACATGCAGTACTGAATCAAATATGTATAGATACAGAAACATGCACTCGATGATGTGATTTTGGTAATAAATTAATGGTTGAGGATGTGGTGTTGTAATAGAGAGGTGGTAGTTTCCCACAATTCAGGGTAAATTCTAAGTTTATCTTGAGCCTAAGAATCATGAATCCCCATAGCAAGAGATTGAACATTATTACCAAAACCCCCAAAATGGTAGTTAGTACTAGAAAATATATATATAAACATATTTGAAGAATTTTTTAAGGAGTCTAAGATATAATATAGTTAGAGATAGCTTACTCATGTAATGTGGCCTTATCACAGTGTCTTGAAATTTGTAGTAGTGATATATCTCCTAGATCTAGCTTCTAATTTATCAAGAATATTGCATAGAAGTATCGTTGAAAATGTTGAGTCTCTAGCATAGTAAACCTTGTAGCTATTGATATATGATGTAAATATAAATGGAACAATCTTATGTGTGAAGATAAATGATAGAGGTGTGTAGAAAATCATTTGTAACATCAGGGGTTTAAGTTCAATACACCTTTGCATTGTGACAATATTTGAAGATCTAATTTCATTAGTTGAAATACCTCTGTGGCTCAAGTTTGAAGAGTATAAGCTAAGGTAGCCTATCAAAATATTTTATAGCATCATATCATTCTTTGATCTATCTTGTAGAGAACAACCTTGGAACATTGTGGTGATTACCTTGTTCACTTGAATGCCCATTATTGTTGGTAGATTACTACTATTGAATCTTGCTATATCTCTTCTGGAGGTTGGTATATCAAGTCATTGTCTCTAAAGAAATAGCTTGAAAAATGACATCAATTTCCTCTTTAGATATTCTATTAACAATATTTTAAGATAGTTACATTTGTTGAGTGTAGGTATTGTATGCCTTTTTCGTAGTCTCGAGAATTGTGAAAGGAATGACATTGAGATATAACAAAGTCATTTTACAAGAATATGTGATATTGAATACTATTGTAAAATAATGATTTTAGGGTAGTATAATGGCTCGAAACCTATAATCTCTGGCCCACTTGGTGTTCAGAGGCATTGTAATAGGTATCTATATATTCCCACAGAGGAAATGCTACATTCAACACTATATTTGTTTCAATGGCATAACTATATTAGCAATGCCTTTTTATCCCCCTGCCCACGTTGACATCAATATATTCATACTAATCTGTTCTTTGGTTCATCATCGTGGATCACTTCAGTAGTGTGACAATGACTCACTATGAAAACTTGATATGTATTAGCTTGCTCAAACTCCTTGGTTCGATTCTTTATTTTCCTTAATATTTGCATTATTTATGGTACCGATTAATTTCTCTAAGGAAAGGCTTATCTAAAGTGGACCTCCAATGTTTTTGGCCTTGTGATCATTGTGATTCTCATTATGATCAATGGTATTCATTGCAGTATAATATATATTTATAGTAATCCTTGTGTCAATCTCTCATACACAATAACATACACTAGTACATATATATTTACAAAGTAACACTACTACACATATATATACACAGTAACATGTAGTACCACATCACATATATATAGATACAAAAACATGAACTCTGTGATGTGCTTTTGGTAATAAATTAATAGTTGAGGATGTGGTGTTTTAAAAGAGAGGTGGAAGTTTCCCACAATTCAGGGTCATTGTAAGCTTATCTTGAACCTAAGAATCATGAATCCCCATAGCAAGAGATTGAACATTATTACTGAAAGCCCCCAAAATGGTAGTTAGTACTAGAAAATATATAGATAAATATATATGAATATTATTAAATTATAAGGAAACATATGTTCATTGTGGGCCCAGTGTTAGCCCTAATGCCTTGACTCTGTTGCATGGATCACATTTTTATTCATCACAATGGTAAAATATTGAATTTATGTTAATAATTTTTGAAATTTTAGAAGGTTCAAAGTGGTTGGTAATGTTAAGGGCTTAGTTAAACTAGGAGATTGGCATTGCCAAAATGACTTACATGATTACGTCCTTACTACTTCCAATGTATATACACCAAGCAATGCCTATGATAAATAATTCCCATGTCCAACGACGAGAGAACCCTAAAAAAACTAATTTTTTAGAATAATGTGCTTTATCTTCCGATAATTTGCAAGGCCAATTTTTACATTTAAATTTCAATTGAAAGGACTTTTTTTTTTCATTAACTATAGAGGAATAGGGTTTTGAGATGCCTCACGAGTCACAAACCACTTCGACGACGCAAATTCAATCAAAATTTTATCAGGTTAAAACAACCTCTAAAAATCTAATAAAACTTTCACCCATTGAAAAATATTTGTTGAATTTCTTCAACCATGGCTATAATCATAGTTGGTGCTCTAATTTCAGGAGCAAAGAAGCTTAAATACCTTGATATATATAAAGGCTTCCAAAAAAATATGGAATCGATCTCTAACTTTTGTAGCAGGAGGAAGAAACATATTTAGCATGAAATTAGTAGATGGAGGTTTCAAATTTCTTACTTTTCATTTTCTCCAAACTCCTGCTCTTCTTGACCACATCATTAGATCATTATGGAGAATTTTTAGCATAGCAGAGAGGAATATGAATGTCGCATTGTGCTATACAACCTAGATGAATGGAAATAGATTGAATCCTCAAATGGGGCTCTAGCTAATGCATTTCTTTCCATAGAAAATACTTCCAATATTTTAACAACACGATCAAACATTATTGGCAGGCGTTTAATGTGGCCTTATCACAATGCCTTGAAATTTTTAGGAATGATATATATCCTGGATCTGGGTTGTAATTTGTTCAAGAATCTTGCATAAAAGTATCATTGACAATGTTGAGTCTCTAGGAAAGTAAACCTTTTAGCTACTAATATATGATGTAAATATAAATGGCACAATCCAGTGTGTGAAGATAAATGATGGAGGTCTGTAGAAAATCATATGTAACATCAAAGGTTTAGGTTGAATACACCCTTGCGTTGTGAAAATCTTTGAAGATATAATTTCATTAGTTGAAATACCTCTATGGCTCAAATCTGAAGAGTATAAGATGAGGTAGTCTATCAAAATATTTTATGGAATCATATCATTCTTCGATCTATCTTGTATATAAAACCCTTGGAACATTGTGATGATTACCTTGTTCACCTTAACATCCATAATTATTGGCAGCTTACTACTAATTAATATTTATATACCCATTTTGGAGGTTGGAATATCAAGTCACTGTCTCTAAATAAATAGGTTGAAAAAGAACATCAATTGCCTCTTCAAATATTCTATTGACAATATTTTCAGATTGTTACATTTGTTGAGTGTATGTATTGTACGCCTTTTGCAAATTCTGAGAATTGTGAAAGGCATGACATTGAGATATAACAAACTAATTGTGCAAGAGTCTATATTGCTGAATACACTGTTGTAAAATAATGATTGCAGGGTAGTATAATGGTTCGTAGTCAATAATCTCTGGCCCACTTGGTGTTCAGAGGCATCGTAACATGTATCTATATAATCCCACAAAAGAAAAGCTATAGTCAACACTATATTTGTTTCAATGTCATAACTATATATATTAATACTTATGATGATTTCTCATACACGATTACATACACTACTACATATATATATACACAGTAACATTACTACACATATATATACACAATAACATGCAGTACTACATCACATATGTATATATAGATACATAAACATGCACTCCATGGAGTGATTTTGGAAATAAATTAATAGTTGAGGATGTGGTGTTGTAATAGAGTGGTGGAAGCTACCCACAATTCAATGTCCATTGTAATTTTATCTTGAACCTAAGAATCATGAATCCCCATAGCAGGAGATTGAACATTAGTACTAAAACCCCCCAAAACGGTAGTTAGTACTATAAAAAATATATATAAATATATATGAACAACATTTGAAGAAATATGAGATATAATCTAGTTAGAGACAACTTACTCCTGTAATGTGTCCTTATTAGAGTGCCTTCAAATTTGTAATAGTGATATATCTCCTAGATCTGGTTTGTAATTTGTCAAGAATTTTGCATAGAAGTATCGTTGACAATGTTGAGTATCCAGCACAGTAAACCTTGTAGCTACTGATATATTATGTAAATATAAATGGCACAATCCTGTGTGTGAAGATAAATGATAGAGGTGTGTATAAAATCATATATAACATCAAGGGTTTGTTGTCATGGATATTCACATTCTTTATGGTACAGATTAATTTCTCTAAGGAAAGGCTTATCTAAAGTGGATCTCCAATGTTTTGTGCCTCATGATAATTGTGATTCACATTATGATCAATGGTATTCATTGAAGTATAAGATATATATATAGTAATCCTTGTGTTGATCTCTCATACACAGTAACATACACTACTACATATATATACACAATTATATTACTACACATATATATACATAGTAACATGCAGTACTACATCAAAGATATATAGATACAGAAACATGCACTCCATGATGTGTTTTTGGTAATAAATTAATAGTTGAGGATATCATGTTGTAATAGAGAGGTGGCAGTTTCCCACAATTCAGGGTCCATTGTAAGTTTATCTTGAACCTAAGAATCATGAATCCCCATAGCAAGAGATTGAAAATTATTACTGAGACCCCCCAAAATGGTAGTTAGTACTAGAAAATATATAGATAAATATATATATTATCATTATTAACTTATAAGGAAGCATATCTTCGTTGTGGGTGCAGGTTTAGCCCTACTCCCTTCACTCTATCGTATGGATCACATTTTTATTCATCACAATGGTAACATATTGAATTTATGTTAAGTTATTAAGGTGTTAAAGATAATTTTTAAAATTTTAGAAGGTTCAGAGTGGTTTGGAATGTAAAGGGCTTAGTTAAACTAGGAGATTGGCATCGTCAAAATGACTTACATGGTTACCTATTTACTATTTCCAATGTATATAATACACCAATAAATGCCTATGATAAATAATTCTGATGTCCAACGACCAGAGAACCCTAAAAAAACTAAATTTTTAAAAGAAGGTGGCTTATCTTCTAATAATTTGCAAGGCCACTTTTTACATTTAATGTTTTAGTTGAAAGGAATATGTTTTTCACATGAACTACAAATGAGTAGGGTTTTGAGATGCCTCACGAGTCACAACCCACTTCGACGATGCAAATTCAATCAAATTTTTATCAGGTTAAAACAACCTCTAAAAATATAATAAAACTTTCAACTATTGAAAAATACTTGTTAACTTTCTTCAACCACGACTATAATCATAGTTGGTGCTCTAATTTCAGGACAAAAGAAGCTTAAATACCTTGATCTAGATAAGGGCTTCCAGAAAAATATGGAGTGGCTCTCTAACTTGTGAAGCAGGAGGAAGAAGCATATTCAGAATGAAATTAGGAGCTATAAGGTTCATATTTCTTACTTTTCAATATCTCCAAAATCTTGCTCTTATTGGAACCCAAAATGGTATTTGAAACTGTGCTTGATCAGATGCTAACCCATTATAAACCCTAACTCCAAATAACACATTGGAAGCAACTGCGTTGGCAAACCCTTTAGTGCTTAGGCTGAAAAATTGGCACCAAATGTTTCCCACTCTCCATGAAAGACCCTGCACTCCATTGTTGTCTGTGGAAAACCCTTTAATCCCTAGGTTTATTGCTATGAAGACATGTAGGCTTAATGACTTGGTGAAAGTTGTATGCGATGTGGACGACTTCCTTTCTCTGGGAAATGTAGGCTTAGTGACTTGGTAAAGCTGTATGCGATGTGGATGGCTTCTTTTCTTTGGGCAACTGGATGAGAAGCTTTCAGTGTATTGCAAGGAACGCGAATATAAAACAATATTAGAGAATACAATTAACCAAATAGTACTTATAATATGAAAGTGACTTTAAATTTATTTGATTTATTAAAAATAAACTAACAAAATAAATTTGAAAGTTGAATCCCAATATTAACAACCATATTTACCTAAGAAATGTGATATTTCTACTTCAATGTAATATGTCAAAAACGAAAAAAATTGGGCATTATTTTTCAAAAAAAAATTTAAGAGAATAGGAAACATGTCAAAAAGATGCAAAACATATGTAAATTTTTTTCTCAGATTTCAATATATTCATTTTGCACATTTCCATATTTGCCGTCATATTTTAATTTGAATGGTTAAATTGTTTTCCATCAATTTTATGTTATTTAATTTGTAAGTTTACAAAGAATCCAACCAAAAAGTCAATATAACATCTTCTCCATCATATATTTGGGTCATTGGAGGGAAAACCAACAAATTCAATAATTAAATTTATGGTTGAGCCTTCTCATGAAACTTGGAGTTCATTTGGAAATGAATGAATATCGTCTTATCATATATATAGTTTCTTATCATGTTAATTGACCCTTAAATTTATTTAGTTATTCCTGAATCATCCAAAACAAACACTTTTTATATCTTGGCAAAACTCAATATAACCACACTAATAACTATCAATCCTTTTCCAGTACGAAAACTGGAAGAGGTTTCTGTACTTTGGCCCATCTTAAATAACAACCTCTAAGTTTTCCATAATTGGCCTTTATGAAATTGAACCTTTAACTTGTGCGCATGGATATGAAATTTAACCAGATGTAGAGCAGCATCTTATCCCTTTCCATCTCTAAATATTGGCAGGTAAGTTGACCAATCAAGAGGAGGCATGGGATTCAGAAAACTAGGAATACAAGATCTATCCATAGGTGCATAACTAGCACTTGTTCTTGAACCCATATTGAACACAATCGACCAAAATTAATGACCTCTTACCAGTGGAGTCACCGTTAAATTTAAATCAGCTGTATCCTTTGAACTCGGAGTCACCATGTCAATGGTTCAACATTCGGATATTTAGCTGTTGTTCACCATCAACAATTATATTTTATTTTTTTCGTTCATACTCAGGGAAAATGTGACCACTTGGTCCCCGACAATGGAACCAATATGTTAACACTCCATGCTATCTACTTGGCTGGAAATATACTCAGGAAGGTAACCACTAACCGCTTTTGGTCAGGGTACTGGTCTTTCCCGATTGGAGGGTGCTCCCTAACTAAAAAGAAACTAGATATTTGACAATTATAAACCTACAGAGAGCAGTTCTACTGTAAATTTTTCAAAATTCATTCTTTTGGGGGTAGGTAAATATTTATCTAAAGAGAATGTTTACAGTACAGAAAATAGAAACAACAAAAAATCATAGAAAAGATGTCGGTGAACTAACAGCTCTGCTCAGCGACTAGGTAGCACAAAGTCATCTTTACTTTATGGTTGAAACCTGTTCGATGGAATATGGGTTGAGATGGCATCCAAGTGTAAGAAAGATGACCTCTAAAATCTCTGACAGCTGGGAGATCCAAAATATGAGTGAGACTTAGTAGGCAAGGGCTACGTAGCACCTGCGTATCACATTTTGTTTTGGGTATATCTACGAAACTGTAGTATATTTTTTAAAAATGAGGGAGGTTATTTTATATGATAATGTTGGGAAGAAACACCTCTCTCTATTTCTCAAAATCCTTCCCCATATTCTCATAGGTGCATACTTGAAATTTGTTCTTGAACCCATACTGGTTCAACATTCAGATGTCCAACTATTGTTCACCATAAAAAATTAGATTGATTTTTGTGGTTCATACCCGGGGAAAATAGAAACAATAGAAAACCATAGAAAAGTTGCTATTGAACTAACAACTTTGCGTAGTGACTAGGTAGCACAAAGTCATATTTCCTTTATGGTTGACACATGTTCGATGAAAGCTGGGTTGAGATGGAATCCAGGTGTAAACCAAGTTAACCTCTCAAATCTCTAACAACTGGTAGCTGTAAGACATGAGTGAGATTCAATAGGCAAGGGTTGTGTAGCGCCAGCGCAACACCTACGTACCACACTTTTTTTTGGGTATATCTCCCAAACTGTAACATATTTTTGAAAACTGAGGGAGATTATTTTATATGATAGTGTTGGGAAGAAATACCTATCTCTGTTTCTCCAAATCCTTCCGCATCTTCTCATAGGTTCATACCTATCATTTGTTCTTGAATCCATATTGAACATAGTCAGCCAAAATTAATGACCTTTAACCAGTGGAGTCACCATGAAATTTCAATCTATTGGTTCCCTTGAACTCGGAGTTGCCATGTCAATGATTCCAAATTCAGATGTCCAACTGTTGTTCACCATCAACAATTAGATTGGATCTTTGTCGTTCATACCGGGGGAAAATATGACTTTTTGGTCCCCATCAATGGTGCCAATAATTTAACACTCCTTGATATCCACTAGGCTATAAATAGACTAAATAAGGTAACCACTAACCACTTTTGGTCAGGGTACTAGTCTTTCTCGACTAGAGGGGGATCCCTCACTAAAAAGAAACTAGAGATTTGATAATTATAAAGCCACAAAGACCAGGTTTGTTGTAACTATTTCATAATTCATTCTATCGGGGGTAGGTAAATATTTATCTAAAGAGAATGTTTACATTAAAGAAAATAGAAACAACATAAAAGCATAGAAAAGATTCCAGTGAACTATCATCTCTACACAGTAACTCGGTAGCACAAAGTCATCTTTCCTTTATGGTTGACACATGTTCGATGAAAACTAGGTTGAGATGGCACCCAGGTGTAAAGCAAGATGACCTCTCAAATCTCTCACAGCTGGCAGCTGCAAAACATGGGTGAGACTCAGTAGGCAAGGGTTGCACAACACCTGCATAACACACTTTTTTTTAGGTATATCTCCCAAACCGTAACATATTTTTCAAAACTGAGGGAGGTTATTTTATATGATAGTGTTGTTAAGAAAAAAATCTCTCCATTTCTCCAAATCCTTGCTCATATTCTGATAGGTGCATACCCAAAAATTTTTCTTGAACTCATATTGAACACAATCTACCAAAATTAATGACCGTTAACCAGTGGAGTCACAGTGAAATTTCAGTCTGCTGGATCCTTTGAACTTGGATTTTCCATTTCAATGATTCAGCATTCGAATTTCCAACTATTGTTCACCATCAAGAATTACATTTGATCTTTTTCATTCATACCAGGGGAAAATGTGACCATTAGGTCCCCGAAAATAGCGCAAATATGTTAACACTCCTTGATATCTACTAGGATTGAAGTAGACTAAAGAAGGTAACCACTAACCACTTTTTGTTGGGGTACTGGTCTTTCCCGACTGGAGGGGACTCCCTCAATAAAAAGAGATTTGAAAATTATAAACCCAAAGAGACCATGTTTGATGTAACTATTTCACAACTCATTCTGTTGGGGGTAGGTAAATATTTATCTAAATAGAATGTTTATAATAAAAAAATAGAAACAAAATTAAACCATAGAAAATATGCCAGTGAACAAACAGCTCTCTGCAGTGACTCAGTAGCACAAAATCATATTTCCTTTATCTTTGACACATGTTCGATGAAAGCTAGGTTGAGATGGCATCCAGGTGTAAAGCAAGTTGACCTCTCAAATCTATGATAGTTGGCAGCTCCAAAACATGAGTGAGACTCAACAGGCAAGGGTTGCGCAACACCTGTGTAACACACTTTGTTTTGGGTATATCCCAAACCGTAACATATTTTTCAAAAATGAGGGAGGTTATTTTATATGATAGTGTTGGGAAGAAAGACCTTTTTGTTTCTCCAAATCCTTCCCCATATTCTCATAGGTGCATACCTGGAATTTTTTCTTGAACCCATATTGAACACAATCAACCAAAATTAATGAATTTTAACCAGTGGAGTCAAAATGAAATTTCAATCTGCTAGATACTTTGAACTCAGAGTCACCATGTTAATGATTCAACATTCAGATGTCCAATTGTTGTTCACCATCAACAATTACATTTGATATTTTTCATTCATACTGGGGAAAATGTGACCGTTCATTCCTCGGCAATGACGCAAATATGTTAACACTCCCTGATATCTACTAGGCTAGAAATAGACTCAAGAAGGTAACCACTAACCACTTTCGGTCAGGGTACTCGTCTTTCCCGACTAGAGGGGTCTCCCTCACTAAAAAGAAACTAGATATACAATTATAAACCCATAGAGACCAGGTTTGTTGTAACTATATCAAAATTCATTCTGTTGGGGGTAGTTAAAGATTTATCTAAAGAGAATGTTTACAGTAGAGAATATAGAAACAACAGAAAATCATAGAAAATTTTCCGGTAAACTAACAACTCTTTGCAGCGATTAGGTAGCACATAGTCATATTTTATTTATGGTTGACACATGTTCGATGAAAGATGGGCTGAGATGGAACCTAGGTGTAAATAAATATGACCTCTCAAATCTATGATAGCTGGTAGCTACAAAGCATGAGTGAGACTCAATAGGCAAGAGCTTTGCAGCACTTGCACAACACCTGCACAGTGCTTGCATAGCGCTTTCAAAACACCTGTGCAGCACACTTTGTTTTGGGTATATCTCCCAAACCATAACATACTTTTCAAAACTGAGGGAGATTATTTTATATGATATTGTTGGGAAGAAGGATCTCTCTCTGTTTCTCCAAATCCTTCCCCATATTCTCATAGGTGCATACCTGACATTTGTTCTTGAACCCATATTGAACACAGTCCACAAAAATTAATGACCTTTGACTAGTGGAGTCACCATGAAATTTCAATCTGTTCGATCCTTTGAACTCAGAGTCTCCATGTCAATGATTCAACATTCAAATGTCTAACTTTTGTTCACCATCAACAATTAGATTTGATCTTTGTTGTTCATACCTGGAGAAAATGTGACCGTTCGGTCCCCGACAATGACACCAATATGTTAACACTCCATGATATCTACTAGGCTAGAAATAAACTCAAGAAGGTAACCAATAACCACTTTTGTTTGGAGTAATTGTCTTTCCTGACTAGAGGGGTCTCCCTCATTAAAAAGAAACTAGAGATTTGACAATTATAAACCCATAGAGACCATTTTTGTTGTAGCTATTTCACAATTCATTCTTTTGGGGGTAGGTAAATATTTATTTAAAGACATGTTTACATTAAATAAAATAGAAACAATAGGAAATCATAGAAAAGTTTCCAGTGCACTAACAACTCTGTGCAGCGACTGGGTAGAAGAATGTCATATTTCCTTTATGGTTGACACATGTTCGATGAAAGCTAGGCTGAGATGGCATCCAGGTGTAAATAAATCTAACCTCTCAAATCTTTGACAACTGGTAGAACAAAAACATGAGTGAGACTCAATAGGCAAGGACTGCGCAACACACTTTGTTTTGGGTATATCTCCCAAATCATCACATATTTTTCAAAACCGAGGGACGTTATTTTATAGGATAGTGTTGGGAAGAAATACCTCTCTCTATTTCTCAAAATCCTTCCCCATATTATCATAAGTGCATACCTAGAATTTTTTCTTGAACCCATATTGAACACAGTCAACCAAAATTAATGACCTTTGACTAGTGGAGTCACCGTGAAATTTCAATCTGTTGGATACTTTGAAATCAGAGTCGCCATGTTAATTATTTACCATTCGAATGTCCAACTGTTGTTCACCATCAAAAATTAGATTCGACCCTTGTCGTTCATACCCAGGGAAAATGTGACCGTGCCATCGCTGACAACGATGCCAATATGTTAACACTCTCTCATATCTACTAGGCTAGAAATAGACTCAATAAGGTAACCACTAACCAATTTTGGTCAGGGTACTGGTCTTTCCTGACTGGAGGGGGATCCTGACTTTTCAATTATAAACCCATAGATACTAGGTTTGTTTTAACTATTTCAAAATTAATTCCGTTGGGGGTAGTTAAAGATTTATCTAAAGAGAATGTTTAAGTAAAGAAAATAGAAACAACAGAAAATCATAGAAAAGCTTCTAGTGAACTAACAACTTTGTGCAGTGACTAGGTAGTACAAAGTCATCTTTCCTTTATGGTTGACACCTGTTCGATGAAAGTTGGGTTGAGATGGAATTCAAGTGTAAAGCAAGATGACCTCTCAAATCTATGACAACTTGCAGCTCCAAAACATGAGTGAGACTCAGTAGGCAAGGGCTGCGTAATACCTGTGTAGAACACTTTGTTTTAGGTATATCTCCCAAAGTGTAACATATCTTTCAAAACTGAAGGAGGTTATTTTATATGATAGTGTTGGGAAGAAACACATCTCTCTATTTCTCCAAATCCTTCCCCATATTCTCACAAAATTCTTTACAAAACCATTTCTCAAAACAAGAAATTTACAAACTATGAAAAATGAGCTTTAAAGATGAATTCATAACACCTAATGTGTTACACCTGTGTGAAAAATGGAAGAGGTTTTTGTACTTTGGCCCATATTAAAGAACAACCTCCATTAGTATTCCATAATTGGCCTATATGAAATTTAACCTTCAACTTGCGTGCATGGATATGAAATTTAACCAGATCTAGAGCAACATCTTCTCCCTTTCCATATCTAAATATTGGGAGGTAAGTTGACCAATCAATAGTAGGCATGGGATTCAAAGAACTAAGAATAAGAGATCTTTCCATAGGTGCATATCTAGAATTTGTTCTTGAACCCATATTGAACATATTCAACCAAAATTAATGACCTTTTATTAGTGGAGTCATGGTGAAATTTCAATCTACTGGATCTTTTGAACTCAGAGTCGCCATGTCAATGATTCAACATTCAAATGTCAAATTGTTTTTCACCATCAACAATTAGATTTAATCTTTGTCGTTCATACTTAGGGAAAATGTGTTTGTTAGGTCCCCGAAAATGGTGCCAATATGTTAGCACTCCCTGATATCTACTAGGGTGGAAATATACTCAAGAAGGTAACCACTAACCTCTTTTGGTCGTGGTACTAGTTTTTCTCGACTGGAGGGGGCTCCCTCACTTAAAGAAACTAGAGATTTTAAAATTATAAACCCACAGAGACCAGGTCTGCTGTAAATATTTCACAATTCATTCTACTGGGGGTAGGTAAATATTTATTTAAATATAATGTTCACAGAAAAGGAAATAGAAACAACAGAAAATCATAGAAATGTTTCCAACGAACTAACAACCCTGCGCAGTGACTCGGTAGCACAAAGTCATATTTCATTTATGGTTGACACTTGTTTGATGAAAGGTGGGCTCAGATGGCATCCAGGAGTAAAGTAAGTTGACCTCTCAAATCTCTGACAGCTGGCAGCCCCAAAACATGAGTGAGATTCAGTAGGGATGGGTTGTGCAGCACTTGCGCAACACCTGCATAACACACTTTGTTTTTGGTATATCTCCCAAACTGTAACATATTTTTCAAAAATGAAGGAGTTTGTTTTATATGATAGTTTTGGGAAGAAAAAACTCTCTCCGTTTCTCCAAATAATTCCCCATATTCTCACAAAATTCTCTGCAAAACCATGGCTCAAAACAAGAAATTTACAAACAAAAAGAGATGAGCTTTAAATATGCATTCATAATGCCTGATCTATGACACCTGTGAGAAACTGGGAAGCGGTTTTTCTACTTTGGCCCGTATTGAAGGAAAACCTCTCTTATTTTTCCATAATTTTCCTTTATTTGGTCATAATTGTCATTTCAAAAGGGCGTAAAAAAAAGTATGCACACCAATCAAATCTATGTAGCATTGTGATGCTTTGACCCTATGTTTTGGAGCACTCCACCTGACTTGGCATGTGAATCTCAATATAGGTAATGATTAAGTGTAAGGAGTTTTATATATGGGTTATTATGCATGAGGTTTATGACTCTACATGTGACTTGGCATGTGAATCCCTTTGGTATGGGAGTTTTATATATGGGGTATTATGCATGAGGGTTATATGATATGAGTATGGGAAATGGTTTATAATGAAAGGGGAATAAAATGAATGTAATATGACGATAACTTAATGGTATATGGGAGAGGTGTAGGATGTAGATTTATATGAATGGGGATGAATGGAAGGTAAATGAGTAAATGGGTAAATAGGAGGTGAAATGGATAAGAATAGGGTAAATAAGAATGAGGGATAAAATTGTAGGATATTTCAAATGACCATACCTTGTAACCATAAGAACATTGACTGCAAATGAGCTCAATTTAGACAATTCTGATAGACAAATGAATAAATCCCCTTTGACTTGAAATGACAAAAATATGTGCGACCATGACTCCCATTAACTTGACACTCTTTCAAAATTTGAATGAACCCTTCACGTAAGAAACTCAAAGATGTTAGACAACGATCTAGGGGCTATGACAACAACAATAGTCATAGGCTCAACTGCTCAAAACTGAAAATTAAAGGATAGGGAAAAACATTTTACAATAAAATGTATGACCCTAACACACATGACCAAAATACGAGTGCTAAATGATTTGAAAGGACTGTATTAGTTTTGCTGAGCTAAGTGTCTTTTCAGTTATGAAACATGTGCACACTTGTCTCTTTAGTTTTCTTAAGGATTGAGGTTTTTTAACCATGAATTGTAGATGATTTTAGTGAATTAGATGCATGAAATAAACACAAATAACACTGAGCAGCAGTGCAAAATAGAGAAATAAGTCACCACATAACATTTACACAGCAGGCATGATGAAGTAGTTCACCCCTCCTGGGCTACATCTTCTTGTCTAGCTCCCAATGGCACGTCCATCCTTCATTATGCTCAAAATTTTGCAAATACATGTAGTTACATGCCTCTAATGGTTATTTTCTCTACACCAATGGCTCTAGAAAGATCCAATTAGTCTAGAATGATTCTTCATTCACCCTAAATAAGTGAAAATTTAGTCTCCTACTCATTTGCCCAGTTATACCTAGAAAATCTCCATTAATTGTGGAGGACTCCACTTAACTCAAGTTAGTTTAGTGCAATCTGCAAAAATTTAGGGCGCCTCCAAGAATCTTTCTGAAAAATACCGCAGCAATGAAATTTTAGTGGTTGGGCACATGACCCACACCACACGGTTACATAACCATTTGCGGAACTCTAGGCGGTAACCACGATGATTATTCGGCACTCTGGTAAGCTGTGGGTTAGGCTAACCATAACTGTCAGAGAATAATACGTGACTGTTTCCATGTGATTAGCTTGAAGTTAATTTTTGCGGTGGTTGGATGTTGCGTTATTTGTTATGTTAACAATGCAATGTGGCCATGTTTCATGGGACCGCTGGTGGTCCCCAACCCCCACTCCACTTTGCATTAAATTTTAAATAGAACCCAACTACTTAAAAGATTAAGAACTTCTTGTGGCCCGGTTGGTGGAGACTTATGCATGCATGTCAGAGGTCATAGGGTCAAGCCCTACAAGACCTCTCCCTAAATTTTAATGCACAGTTCAAGGGCCACGTGGCGGCCTCAGGGCTAGCCACGTGGAACCATCTAATTGGCCCTAAAAAAACAATGTACAACCAACTGTCCAATAAGATCACACCACTTGTCAGCCTCGGATTGGTTTTGAGGAAGGAATATTACTCACAATATTCCTTTTGCTCACTATGCATCCTCCATGCTGACTAGGCATCCTAGTCAACCCTGTCGCAAAATTTAGTTTTTTGGGAATTCGATTAGAACATGATATCTCGCTCATATGACATCGATTTTTCAAACCGTTCATGGTGCCGGAATCAGGAAGATGAGATCTATGCAACCATCTTGGTTTCAACCCAGTCCTATAACTTTCATCTTTAAGCAAAATTTATGAACTCCTTATCACTCTTCTCGATTGGGAAGCTTTTAGAGCCCAAAATACTTGCTTACCTGTTTAGTAGATAAGGGTACAACTCCCTCACCTTTCCAATCTCCATCCACTTTTCCTTAATTAGTTTAGTGCCTTTGAGCCCAACCCAAAGGTAGTCAACACTTCCCCTCTTGGATGCTCTTTTCCTCATGTCAAGAATTGTATCTTCCTTGAGCTCATCCAGAAATTATGGCATGAAATCTTCAATAGTAGGCAGCTGAACATCACTTCCTTGATCATCGATCAAAGGTGGCTCATACAAACGTAAGTTTTCAACATTAAAAACTGAATACATTTGCATATGTGAAGGAAATTCAAGTTGAAATGCATTATTACCAACTTGCTTTGTGATATTGAATGAACCATAGTGAATGGGTTTGAGATTTTTACCTTCCTCTTGCATCCTTTCTTTGCTAATGTGCAACCATAACTCATCTCCTTCTTGAAACTTGTGATCAACTCTATGTTTTTCATGCCTTTCTTTGTATTTGCTTTGACTTTTCTCAAGTCGTTATTGAGCTTATTGCTGTATAATCTGAATTTTCTCAATAAAATTTCGAGCCTTGTTAATGTCACTATGGCCCTCTATTGCAACAACCTTCCCAAAGATGAAGTATAATAGTGATTTTGGAAAATACCCAAAGCATACTTCAAAAGGTGATGTTTGAGTTGAAGAGTGCTTTTGCCCGGTTGTAAGTGTGATGAATGTAATGCAGTTGCTCATCACACAACTTAGGATGTTTGCTACAATATCCTCTCAATAGATTCACAATGGTATGTTCACCACCTCGGTTTTTCCATCGGTTTGCAGATGATAAGCAATACTCTTTTTCAACTTTGTGTCCATCATACTCCATAGATTGGACCAAAAATTTCCAATGAACTTGGAATCCCTATCACTAACTATAGAAGTTGGCAATCCAAAATGAACCCAAACATGTTGGAAATAAAGCTCAAACGTTTTTTCAACAGTAATGGTTTTCTTACATGGCATAATTATACAAATTTTAATGAATCTATCCACAACTACATAAAGATAATCATGTTGTTTTCTTGACATAGGTAAACCTCCAACAAATTCCTTGGAGACACTCTCCCATGGCCTTGATGGCACCGGTAGTGGCGTGTACAACCCAAGTTTCCTATTTCTAGGCTTGATTTTTGCACACATAGATCAACCTCTTATAAAATGCGACATAGTATCTACCATGCGAGGCCAATAGCAATACCTTTGTAGATGTGCCATTGTTTTTCTTACCCCAAAGTGTCCAGCAATAAGAGATGAATGAGCTTCTCTCATGACACTTAGCCTCTCTCCTTGTGGTATACACAACTTTCCCAAATGAAATAGAAAATTTTTATGCATGTGATAATCTTTTTCTTCAACTTGATTCCCTTCACTCAAACTAGCATACACATCTTGAAAATCAACATCATGTGCATATTTTTCTATGTAACTCTCATGTAAAATAAAATCATTTTTTAGTAAAGTAGATGCACTAATGATTGGTCTTGAAAGAATATCAACAACTTTATTGAAAATACCTTTCTTGTACCTTATAACCAAGTGAAATTTTTGAAGAAATCGCATCCACCTAAAATGTCTTGATTGCTGCAATTTTGTTTGTGACTGCAAGTACTGTAATGGTTGGTGATCGATATGCACAATCGTTTCTTTACCCATCAAGTAGTGTTTCCACTTCTTGACGCTTTGTACCAACACATACAGTTCTTTTTCATGTGTAGGATAATTTTTCACAACACCATTGAATGTTTCAGAATGAAAATCAACAAGCTTACCATGATACAAAAGAACTACGCCCATGGCATAATCACTAGCATCGGTTTGAATCTCGAATGGTTGTCTAAAATTCAGTAATGCAAGCACTAGAGCTGAACTGATCTTGTCTTTTAAAGCTTCAAAAGCTTGATGTTGTTTTCCTCCCCATTGGAAGCCTTTCTTCACACTTGTCAGTGCATGCATAGGAGCTGTGATGGAAGAAAATTTATCCATAAACTTTCTCCAATACTAAGCTGCACCTAAGAAACTTCTTACCTCGGTTACTATTTTTGGTGTGGGCCAATTCACAATGGCTTCCACTTTAGAAGGATAAATTCTCAACTCTCCTCCTCCTACAATGTGTCCCAAATAAACCAAATAAGTCTTTCCAAACTCACACTTTGACATCTTAAGAAACAATTTCTCTTTCTTCAAAATATCAAGCACTCTATTCACATGCAAGACATGTTCTTCTCTTGTTTTGCTGAAAATCAATATGTCATCTAAGTACACAATAACGAAGTCATCAAGGAATGGATGCGAAACACTATCCATAACATGCAAGAAAGTTACCAGTGCATTACACAAAGAAAATGGCATAACCAACCACTCAAAGAGTCCTTGTTTGGTTTTGAATGAATTTTTCCATATATCACTTTCTGCAATTCTTACTTGATGATATCAACTTCATAAATCTAACTTAGTGAAAACTTTGCTTCTTTCAGCTAATCAAGCAAATCATCTATCCTTGGGAGTGGGTAATGATTCTTTACCGTAATCTTGTTCAAATATCTGAAGTCTACACACATGCGCCAAGTCCCGAATTTCTTTCGAATCAAGACTATGGGTGAACCGCATGGCGAGGTGCTTGGCCTTATGATTCCTTTTTCCAACATCTCTTTGATTTTCCTCTTTATTTCAGCATTCTCCATTATCGATATGTGATACATACCGATGTTTGGAAGAGGACAATTTTGCAGCAGCTGAGTTTCATGTTGAATCTCTCTCTTTTTGGAGGTAATCCTGTTGGCTCTTGGAACATCTCATGATGTGCATCAGATACATCATATAAATATGATTTCAACTTAGGATCACATCCCTAAAATGATTCATGATTAACATCAGCTTTAGGTTTAATCATTAGAAGAACCAAATTCTTACTTGAATTCACCAGCCTCTTTACCTGTCCATCATTTACCATAGCAATGTTTGTATTCTTGTGATGTGCTCTAACAATGTACTCCTTTCCATCTTTGAATAAATGGTATTTTTTCTGATTTCGATGGAAGATCGCTTTCCTTTCATACAAGTAAGGGCTCCCCAACACAATACCTGTTATGTCAAGCGGAGCCACATATAATTCAACTGTGTCAAAAAAATGTGTAGTGATTGCAAACCGCAATATACACTTCTTTGAAACCTGTAAATTTGCATCCTTACAAATCCAACCAAGTGGATATGGTTTTGGATGTGGTATGGTCTCAAGGTTAATTTTATTGACCAATTATTCAGAGATAAAGTTTTCTTGTGACCCACTGTCAAACAATGTGTCAATCTTAATATGTTTGGATATGACCTTCACATGAAACAGTTTAATTATTTCTTATTCATTTGGAGCATTTATGTGACAGTTTGATGTACTAGTACTGGGTTTAGTTCCAATTTATTTTCCTTTCATGTTCTTCAATCCCATGGCTATAAGCTGAGATTCATCTCCTGAATTGTCTCCTAAATCATGTTGAGTTGTAGCTGCAATTTTCTATTTCCCTTTGTTATTGTATTTCTTAGGCCTCATTTCAGGATGTAATTTCCAACCATGAGTTTGATCATGGCCTTCTTTTGAACAATTTGTACAAACCACTTTTTCTCCCTCTTTCTTAAAGATGCATTATTTTTTCTTTTACCTTTTGAGGTCTTCTCTTTGTTTTTACCCTTAAAAGGTTTCTTTCTAGCCTCTTCAGAAATGTTCTTTCCTCTAGCTTCTATATGTGTGGCCTGAACACATACTTCATTTAGATTTGTGGGGTTAAACATGAGAATAATATGTTTTAGGTAGCTACGTAATCCTCCCATGTACTTGAGAAAAGTATCTTGGCTCTGTAGATCTACCCCTAATAAGAGAGGTCTTCTCCTAAATTATTGGGTGTATTCTTGCACATTTTGTCCCTTCAATTGCCTAAAGTTTTTCCAGTTCATTATGGATTTCTGCATATGAGCTAATGGATAAAGCTGTTGCTTTATTACAGTAATGAAATCAGTCCATGATAGAATAATCTTACCATGCTTCTTGATCTCCTCCTTTGTCTTGGCTTCCCACCAAACAAGTGTTGCACCTTCCATTCTCAATAAAGAAAATTGGATTTTGGTATCATCATCTTGAAGGTTCTGGATTATCAAATAGAACTCCAATGCCTAATCCAATTATCAAGCTTTTCTTCATTGACTTCACCATTAAACATTGGCAATTCAAACTTAACATCAAGTTTTAAAAAAGGACTTTTACCAGTGTTCTTTGACTTGTATGGCTGATGTACTAAAGATGAAGTAGAGGATGATGATGATGAGGGTGAGGATGATGGATTTCCATTGCCTCCATTTCCTCCATTTCCCTTCTTTGACTTATCTTCATCATTGTGACCTCCTGAAGATCCCCGTCCTTCCTTGTAAAGTTTGGATCCTTCTCCTTCTAGTTTCTTATTCCTTTCTTGATAAAGGATTCTGAACATCTCAGTCATGTCAATGAATGATTTCTTGAACACTCTTTCTTCCTCTTTGGGATCAAATTCTTCATGGATTTCTCCTTCTCTATGAGACATGTTCAATGCAGCTTCTACTTCCTTAGGATGTGAACTAGGTGGTGGAGATTGTGGCAAGCGTGCTCTCCTTTACTTTGGCTCTTCTTGAGACCCTTCTACTCCCAAAAAATTTCCTTCTCCTCTTTTGAGCTTGAGCCTAGTAAGCATCTAAAATCTTGCAAACAGTTAAACAATTATTTGCACAAAACAACACGAAAGAATAAACTCTAGCTATGATACCAATATTATCTGAAAGGACTAAATTATTTTTGATGAGCTAAGTGTCTTTTCAGTTATGAAACATGTGCATGCTTGTCTCTTTAGTTTGCTTAAGGATTGGGGTTTTTTAACCATGAATTGTAGATGACTTTAGTGAATTAGAAGCATGAAATAAGAACAAATAACACTGAACAACAGTGAAAAACAGAGAAATAATTCACCACATAACATTTACACAATAGGCATGATGAAGCATTTCACCCCTCCTGGGCTACATATGTTGGTCCAAATCCCAATGGCATGTCCATCTTCCATTATGCTCAAAATTTTGCAAATACATATAGTTACAGACCCCTAATGGATGTTTTCTTTGCACTGATGGCTCCAGAATGCTCCAATTAGTTTAGAATGACTCTTCATTCACCCTGAATTTGAAAACATTGAGTCTCCTACTCATTTTCCCAATTACACCTAGAAAATCTCCACTAATTGTGGAGGAATCCACTTAACTGGAGTTATTTTAGTGCAATCCGCACAAATTTAGGGCACCTCCAAGAATCCTGCCAAAAAATACTGCAGCAATAAAAGTTTAGTGGTTGGGCACATGAACCACACCACATGGTTACATAACCATTGGCAAAAATCTAGGCAGTAACCACGGTGGTTAGTCAGAACTCCGGTAATTTGTGGGTTAGGCTAACAGTAACTTTCGGAGAATAATACGTGACTGTTTCCATATGATAAGGTTGTAGTTAATGCTGGCGGTGGTTGGAGATTACGTTTGTTGTTACATTATCACTGCAATTTGACCATGTTTCGTGGGACTGCTGGCAGGTTGGGACTGTCGGCAGTCCCCAACACCCACTCCACTTTGCATTAAATTTTAAATAGAACTCGACTGCTTATAAGGTTAATAACTTCTTGTAGCCTAGTTGGTGGAGACTTATGTGTGCATGTCAAAGGTCGTAGGGTCGAGCTTTGCGGGACCTCTCCCAAAATGTTAATGCACAGTTCAAGGGCCACATGTAGGCCTTAGGCTAGCCATGTGGCACCTTCCAATTGGCCCTAAAAAAACAACATACAACCAATTTTCCAATAATATAGCGTCGCATGTCAGCCTTGTATTGGTTCTGAGGAAGGAATATTCCTCAGAAAAATCCTTTTGCTAACTGTGCATTCTCCATGCTAACTAGGCATGCCAGTCAACCCCGTCGCAAAATTTAGCTGTTTGGGAATTCGATCAGAACACGATATATCCCTCATATGACATTGATTTTTTGAACTGTTCATGATGCCGAAATCAAGAAGATGAGATCTACGCAACCATCCTAGTTTCAACGTAATCTTGTAACTTTCGATTTCGAGAAAAAATTATGAACTCTTGATCATTAAACTAGGGAACATGAAATCAGTCTCTTTCGTGGAAATTCTAGGTATGGATCGAATCCCACATGTCAGTGTTTTAAAGAGAGAAAACCACAACCATGAACCCAATATGATCCCATAATCTTCCCAACATTTCCATCATTAATAAAGTGGAAGCATATGCATTGACTATGTAGGAATGTTGAAAACAGGAGAGTACTTAAGAATATCGTACCAATGTTCTTAAACCCAAGATGCCATCTGAGAGTCATCAATTCACATATAAAACCACTAACCCACCAAATCTTGTTGTTGTAATCCTACCACCTAGTCCCAAAAACATCAGAATCAAAACGAGTTTATGATAATCTAGATCAACCTAAATTAAATTCCTTTATTTTCCACAAATGATGTAAAAACATTTTTCGTGGATTACGACATTGGGTTCAATAACCAGTGTAGATACCGAAACATTTGAATCCACGTGTATAGTTGCATGTACAAGAGATGTCCAAAAGGGATAAACTCCTGACTTGGGGAAGCTACGAATCTCCGCCTCAATAGTTGCATGTACCAACATATCAAGTAATGGCACATTGCCACCCCAGTTTCCTTCAATATCAAGTGAAATCCTACCAATAGATGTAAATTCCAGTTGTACAATGGACACCATCAACACTCTGCAATCTCGCCTATATGTGCACCAAAGTAGAGAGCATTACTAAAAAATACCTTATGTAATAGTGTCTAAAAAAACCTCGGTAAAATATGTATACAAGGTAATAAAATGTCACTTATCAATTATTGACACCACTCGATGTAGGTTTTCACCAAATCAATCCACTAGGAAACTCCTTCAAATAAAATAGACTAGTGAATCACCATCGACCAATTTCCTTCATAAAATATAATCAAGCACCCAATCAACAAATATCTTCAATGACGACGGAAAACAGTAATGGATTGTCCCTCATATAATCAATGACCAACTTGAAAAATAAATATCACCCCAAACTAATTAATGATCCCAAGAGACTCCTTCGTGATAAAATTCAAAATTGAAATATGTTACCAACTCCACCAATCAAATTTAATGCACTTACGTAGCAGTAAAGATCCTCAGAAATCCTCCTATCAATGAATCCCAACCCAGAGAGGAGCAGGAATATCCATAGGAGCAAAGGTTCAGAAGAAATACCATGTAAAACAACCAGCGAATGTGTCTCAAATAGACCATAGAGAAGAAAAATAAGTAGCTGCATCTAAGATCCTCGAAAATTTTCTGATTAACCATTCCCAAACCAGGGAAGGAGAAATAAGATCCACAGGAGAAAAGGGTAAGAAGAAAGAGAATGCAAACAACTAGCTAGTGTGTCTCAGATATACCACACAATATACCAACAATTAGAGTGGAAAATAAATTGGTATTAGTGTACCTTGAAACAAAATAACCAGCAGAGATCCCTGATATCATTTAGAATCAGGATAAAAATTTAATCTAGCTCAGATAATTATGCTTAGAGGCATTGCACCAAACAACACTAGTAATTGCATCAATAAATGCTACATTTAATCCATCTACCTCCACACTTACAACAAAAATTACTGCCCTTGTGAATTTTGTGACTAATGCTTCCACAATCCTATGTTTTATCCTCGGCGTCTGCTTCTCGCAAAAGTTTTCGTAGAGATTTTGAAGTAGGCATATTGTCTACCAGTAGATATTTTGTAATTTGTCCCCACCATCCTTTAAGTGAATCTAATCCATTTTGTCAAAGAATGTCAAAAGTTTGAGCACAATAATATACTCATAGCAGCAACCAAGAGATAGAAGTAGTGTTCAAAATAAATGAAACAGTCAAAAAACAAAAATTAAAACACTATCGATGAAGACCCTATCGATGAAGTACTCCAACTTTGTTACTGCATATCCATGTTCAATGAAAGTGTCTCCGTTGTTCCTCTCACCAAGCACCTATGTTGTCAGCCTCTGTTGCCTGAAATCCCATCAGTTGTTTTTGGCCTTCCTCGCTTTGCTTCCTGAAGAACCCATCATCAACATAAAGACAAACCCCTAATCATTTAATTTTTCCTTTTTTACTCGTGCCTTGTATCAAAAATTCTAAGAAAATATTTATTGTCTTAAAAGCCCCCTCTCCATAGTACTGTCGTATGCAACGACATACAAGTTGTCTCTAATCATATAAATAGAGATCGAAGGGACATAAGAGGGATTGAAATAGAAAGCTCGATATAGGCATGAGACAGTAGTAGCCTGCACACTGGCAGACTTAGGGTGCACTATCAGAGTCAATTTTGCAAGTCATGTTAAATAATATTGTATTCAATTGATATGGTTTTGTCTTAATTGTTAATTGTCTTAAATGATTTTCTTCTTAATTTCTATTTTCTTAAGTGGCCATTGTCTTAATATAAAGTTTCGTCTTAAAATATTTTTGTCTCAAGTTGTTTTTGTCTTAAATATAAAGTTGTCTTGAAATATTTTTGTCTCAAGTTGTTTTTTTCCTAAATATAAAGTTGTCTTAAAATATTTGTCTTAAATTCTTTGTCTTAAAATATTTTTGTCTCAAACTGTTTTTGTCTTAAATATAAAGTTGTCTTAAAATATTTTGTCTTAAGCTATTTTTGTCTTAAATATAAAGATTGTCTTAAAATAATTGTCTCAAAATGTTTGTTTTAAATATAACTTTTTTTTCTTAAGTAATATTGGTTAATATTACTTAAGTAATATTGGTTAATAAATGTTTAGCAAAGATCACGATAAGTTTACTCATTAGAAAAAAATCAAACTCAAATGAGTTTGATATGTAACAAGTTTAATTTGAAAATTAAACGCCCACTAAATTTTACAGGTTTGATAACTATTACACCCATTTTCACCGTTTCAACGAAACCTTTTCAAGAATTTTAGAGAGGGTTCAGACGGGCAAATTGCATCGTCACGGGTAATGCGCCCCTCAAATTCCGACCCGGCATGTTGTGAGGCATACCTTTACCTACTTTAATTTTCCAATTTTCTCCTGCCCAATCATTTGTTAGTTTTCTTTCAATATCATACGCAATGTGCCTTCACAAGTTTTACTTATGCGCAGGAGGATCACGTGTCCGTCGCAATAGCACGTTAGCGTGCATCATTTGTTATGTGTAATTGCAAGGGGAAATTAGCACGTTAGCGTGCATCATTGGTTACAATTGCTAATTTTGTTAATAGTAGTTTAAAAAAATCTCAAAGATAATTTAGAAATTTTAGTAAAATTTTGGTAAAGATTTATCAAAATTTTGTTTATAGCTGTTAAACTCTAGTATTTTGGGTGCTTAAAAGGTTTTTGATAGTGCTGAATCCATTTTTACTATCAAAAATGTAATTCAAACACTCCAACTCCCTGATTTTTTGAATTTTTTTTACCTAATAGACAACTCCTTTTTCTTATTATTGTTTTTTGAACAGAGAGAAAGACTTATTTTAGGGTGATGCATATTTTCCAGATTGTTTAATATGGTTGAGCAGTATATGCCTATTTTTAAATTTAAATTTGTTTAAATTTTATAGGTATATATTACCCAACCGCATTAAATAACCTATAGCTTAAGAAATAATAATAACCATTTATTATTGGAGTTAAAAAGTTTATTTTACAAGTCAATAAGAAAATGATGATGTATAATTCTTTTTTAATAACACATGTTTAAAAAAAAAAAAAAAAATATTATCTAAATAAAAATTTTAAAAACAAAATATACTATAATAAAAAACGAAAAATTTATTATTCGAAAATTTTAAACATCATAAAATGTTCAATTTACAAAGTTAGAATGACTCAATAATATTTTAAAATACTGAATTCTTTTATAATTTTAAACAACATAAAAGAAATTACAATTTCTTTATAAACATTGTGAGATTAAAATTATTGTGAAATTAAAAGCATAAATTAACTATTAATTAATTAATTCACGCATTAAAAATTCATAATGCTTTCAAAAACATGTTATATTTTAAATACATTACCTCGTTTCAAAAATAAAATATAAAATATAATATTTTAAACGTCGTAATGAATCAAAGTAACTTTTCAAATAGGAAACTTAATTCGATGATTATATTTAAGATTATGATGGATGGCGCATAAATATTCGTGTCGGTCTTAATCAAACATTTAGAATCGCGTTAATGTTCCACTGTTCACCGCAGAGCATGGCGTCGTGGCAGGAAGGACGGCGTAGCCACGGAGTCATTGGCCAACAAAGCCGTGAAGGGGAACTAAAATCCGGCGGCACACACAATTTATGACGATTTTGCGTTAGTTTCATGATTATATGAAGAAGAGGTTCCAGATTATATGAAGAAGAGGTTCATGCAGTGGCAGCTTATGTTTGTTACTTACATGCCTTTGCAGATATACCGTAGGGGTATATGATGAAGCGAACATCCAAATTTGGAAACAGGAAATGTTGTTGAAGAAATAAATAACTGCAACCCTCGAATATTTCAGAAGAGCGAAGAGAAGGAAGGTTGAAAGAGTGATTTAGACAAGACAAGTGTCCAGTTAATACGGGCACATTTTGTAGGGGGGAATAAGTGGTCATGACGGCCGACGGTGAGAGAAAGGCAAGGGTTTTGGTATATATTTGGCTTTATGGATTTGTGACATTTGTGCGCGTTAATGTAATATGTGCCTCCATGACTTTGCCAGTGTTCTCGAATGGAATATCATATGTGGCGATGAGTGTGTTAGAATAATAGGGTAGGACGGTTTTATTTGAATTTAAAATGTATAGTAAGCGCTGGAGGATGTTACGTGCCAATGAGTCTGTCATGATAATATGATAGAATTCAATTATTTTGTAATTGAAATGGAACCATTTTGTGATGTATATACCACAAGTATTACATCAATCTTATATTCATATTTGACTTTTCAGTATTCAAGTCTAACACCTAAATTAGGTAAGACTTTCGTTACGAGATACATGGTATGGTAAAGAGAAAAGATATATTTATTTTTTAATAAGAAAAGTTAGAAGGCTAAATTTAAAGAGGCAAGTTATTATGTATTTATTGTTGAAATAATATGGGGTGGGTTTAAATGTGTTTTTTTATTTTTTTCAAGAAATAATATATTATTCAAAATTTCCATGGACATTACCGATCAAACTCTTGTGTGAGGGGATTTTTTTTTTCTCATAAATATGAAAGGTTCATGTAACTTAATATCAAAGAGATGTACAATTTCATTGATGCATAATATTTAAAAATTATATATATATATATATATATATATATATATATATTAATTATAATATTTCAAAATAAAGATATATTAAAAATGTCATAACCTATATATTTAGGTTGATAGGTCTTTTGTTTTAAATCAATTTTTTTTATTTTTGTTAATCATTTCATTTTTCTAATGACAGATGTGTAAACGTTAAAGCGGTCTCTCGTTACTTGGTTCCAGTTTTCTTTTTAATCCGTTCATTGTATGTCATTTTATTATAACTGTGACATCTGTCCAACTATCGCATATTCAAAGTGCATGGCTGGTAACTCTTTTTTACTGCACATTATCTATCCTCCTCTCTTGAAGTACTCTCATTCTTTGATTATGGCCATTGCCATGTTTGGCACAATTAGTTCATCATTCTTTGGTCATTGCCATGTTTGGTAGAATCATTTCATCATTCTTTATCAAATGTGAACATTATTCCAATGTAATCTTTATATAGAGAAGAAGCTTCCTCAACAAATTTGAACAAAGGAGAAAATGAGATACCACCAAAAGTTATTGCAATGAGAAACCCTACCTTATGTGGAGCAGATCTTGGTTTAACATTTAAAGCATAAGAGTTCGTTCTTGGTGATAGATTTAACTCTGTTCTATCTAAGGTTGAGTAGCTATTGGATGACAATTTAAAGATGATGCACCTCAACCTGAGAGTAGGTTATTTGAAGAAGGTACAACTGACTATTACCATTTTATATGGACACCATTCTAATCATTAGCCAACATGATATCAATGACTAGAATTGGATGGTTTCCAGATGACTATTTTGAACTCTTCATATACCTCTATCCAAAATAAATCTGCGAGTGACAAACCCAAATTGCAAATTGACTAGGAAGGCATGCCTTCATTATGATTCCTATTTTTAACCTTGAAGATATGTTTACAATAAATATTGGAGACCTAGGTCTTTGCATGGATGTTTAATACTCTCTACTACATTTGACAAGGAAAGGGATGTTTTGGTGGTTTTATGGTGATGCTTCCAATGGGAATTCTAAGTATTGACTACGAACGGATTTATTAGATAGGGATTAAAAAATTTCTCTTATAGAAGAGGAGACGAGGGTAGTTACAATGCATATTGAGAAAATCATGATATAAATTGTATTTGTAATTTTAATTCATGATTCACTATCATATTATTTTATGCTTTAATATCTCTAGCAATGCATTAAAATTAACTACACGTATTACCATTACAAAAATAAGGTTGTAATTTGCTAATATCATGGAGCCAACCTTTACTGAGAATGCCATCTCTCTATTTCTAAATGGTTTCAATTAGATTCAACCTCTACTCCAAATAATCAACATCGAATCTATTACTTCATCAAAAACTACATCCCCACACTTCCACATCTCTCCCTCTGATGGGACGCATAAACACATGACTCTACTACCATCTGTGTATAACAAAGGTTGCATCTGAAGACATCCCAATCGGCTCAGTTATTTTTCTTTAAAAACAGCTTGCACAGTGCTTCAAAACTCTTTGTAAGATTAAATTCTAAATTAAACTTCTTTCGTTTTTTTTGTATTTGCATTCTTCTTGCATAGCAAAGGATTCTACGTTATTATTATTATTATTTTCCCATTCATTTACACCAGTTCCATTCGATTTCTTGAACTTGAGGTTGTGTAGCGTAAAGAAAATTTTCATAAGGACTCATCAACACTATTACATGCAAAGGAAGGCAAATACCAATCAAGCTCGTCATTAGCACAAGATATTTTTCCCTCTATAGAAACTCTGACGAATACGATGAAAACTACAACTGTATCATTCAAAGCAGTCAACCCATACCAAAAGTATTGGTCAATCCAAAGTAGAGCATTAGTGAAGACAACCTTGAAAAATTACAGGACCACGCATGGCTCCGGAAAATTCTTCGGCTTTGACCTTATTGATTGTGGTAGAGATGAGATCCACCTTTTTGCACTTGCTGAATTGGATGAATCCATTTATAATATTATACGAGTTGGGAAACTATATATTGTTTCGAATGGAATAATTAAAAAAACAAACCAAAACTACAACCACCTAAACAACAAATGGGAGGTTTTCTTATTTTCTGCATCGACTGTCGAACCATTTTTGCAAGATGATCAAACCTTCCCTTATCAATTCTTTCATTTCAAAACAATTGCTGAAATCAAGTCCACACGCCCAAATACCATTGTAGATGTTATTTGTGTTGTTAGCTCCACCTCACCTGCTTCAATAATTCGAAGAAGTGATGGAACCAAAACACTAAGAAAAACACTCACGTTAAAGGAGAAGTCAGGTTTTAGAATTCATGGTAATAATATGGGGAAATAATTGTGACTCTATAGGAAAGAACCTTGTTGAATTACACTTTTCTAACAAATCGCCAATACTTGGTATCTAGGGAGGTCTTATAATTGAATTTAATGGAATCACCATAGGGACAGTATCCACTACTACTCTTGTCATAAATCCAAACATTGAAGAAACTCAACAACTCCATACTTGGTTCCGTGAAACATGCTACAACTCTTCCTCTCTATCATTGAGTAGAAACTACAATGTTTCTTCCAAACGAGCTTTATCACAGAAGACGATTCAAGAAATTACTTGCATGGAAGCCTATGAGAAAGCAATATGTGTCTTAGTTCGTGCCACCATGAATTCTCTACACATGGGTGAATTCTATTTCCTTGCATGTCCATTATATTTCAATGGAAATAAATGCATGAAAAAGGTAGTCCACCATTCTAACAATCTTTGGCATTCTACAAAGTGTAACGGCGAGTTCCTAGAATGTGACTATTGTTAAAAAAATAAATTTGAGTTACATGACCATACCGGGCACATTCAAAATGTCACAGCTTTCAATGATGCAGGAAATGAGCTCACGGGCATCATAGAAAAAGACTTGTTGTTACTAGTGCCCAAGGTTTTGGGTGGGGGCACCATAAACAGAATATGTAACCTATACACATCAATTTGAGAGAAAATACAACTTGAAGTTGAGGCATACTCTTTTCTCTCTCTTGCTTCATTAAGAAATGCAAGTACAAATAAAGGAGAATTATCTATGGAGTTTTCTTAGACATGGTGATCTAAATGGTCATTGTAGTCTCTAATAAATCCTCGATTATAATTTAATAATATACTCCTAGATGCTTTACTCACGTATGGAGCAATGAAAATACTAAAATAACATGTCAATCATGTATTATTTGACATAGTTTAATTGTTGTCTAGGTTTAGGGAAATGGATTTTCATGCCCCAACCCTCAATTAACATAAGAGTTTTGGATCTTCTATAATATTCTTGAAATTCTAGACATGACTAGCTCAGATGTGTGAGTAGTTGGGACTTATGTTGCATCCAATTGGTACCATGGTGGTAACATGGTACATCAATGCATGAGAGGCATCACTTTTGTATAAAAACTTTAATTCAGGTGATTTTTCCACCATTGGAAACCTATCGATGTGAAAAACAGTGTTGAAGGGTTCGAAGCTATTCTCACAATTTTTTTTCCTTAAAAGGTGGCATGTGTTTTCTTAAAATAGATTTATAAGGTTCAAAACCCCAAATCATAAAACTAGGACCTATCCCTACCCCTAAAATATTCTCTACAACCTAATTTCTCCAATGTTTCTATTTAGAAGATATTAAGATAAATGAAAAAATATTTAATGATCCATTATAGATCATACGTCTCCATTTAAGTGTTAGCAGGGTAACATATTAAATCTGAATCTCTTAGACAATAGCAAAAACCCTAACGATATTGCCAAAATGTAGCTAAAACATGACAAAAACAAGTACCCAGATGAAGTAACACCTACAGTGACACAGAAAAAAAAAATCATCATTCTATCATAACATTACATAGAACAGGCATACCCAAACACACCAATATCCATAGCCCTATTGGCAAGTTCATGACCCTTCCTCCAAACAAGCAATTCTAGTCTACATGCTCCCTACAGGCCTTCTGCCTTAGGTTTTTTGTCCCATTGTGCAACCATCACGCATGCCACTTCACCAAATAGCACCCATTTCACCCATCACAATAATGTTAACGTCCAGGTAAATAGTGCCACCTCTAGCAGCTATGTAGATGACATAGAAATTAGTTACCAAACAGGGCCCTTATTACCCTGCAAAAGTAGCAACATCGAGGGTGCTATTGCACAAAGAAAGATCAATGGTGATAGATAGGAGGACCATGATGAGGCTCAATCAACCCTTTGTTGTACATATTCCTCAAGATCAATATGGTTACTAATAAGTGGTTTATGAAACAAGTCTTGCTCCTCATGTCTATCACACTCAGGTGGTCTGATGCCTCAATACCAAATTATGGCTTTGGTCATGATATAGCTCCAGACCTCTTTCCAGACCGTTCCCAGGGACCTAAAGATACCAAAGTTAACCAGAGTTGGTCAATATTTGTAACTGTGGAGGTACTCGTTACTTAGGGTTGGTAAGTCTCTGTAACTATGGTGGTTCTCAGTGCTTGGGGCTGTATATATTTTGGTGCCATGTGTGGCCTTCTAGTACACCAAATGGCCTTCAGTTCTTGGTTTCTCCAACTGTTACTTTATTATGCCATATTTAAATTACACAAACACTACAATTATGGCCACCTATGAAACTACACGTGCGACTATTCAAAACTGTAATTTCAGTTTAAATTCATACTCCCTGAAAATAGACACTGATTACTCTACAATAGTATTACACTTGAATTTCAGTTTTGAAAGGGCTTGGATTGAATTACACTTAAACCAACAAATCAAAAATCAAGCTCTTAATTACATATTTGGTCACCATATGGTAAAATAAAATTTTAATTTAGGGTTCTCATCTAGCCATTGAAATAATTAATTTAGTGTCCAAGTTGAAGACATGAACATGTGTGTTTCCCAAAAGGTTTTCTACCTTTAAGAAAAGTTTTCATATATGTAAATTTGTAATCATTTCAACTAAGGTTAGATGTGGAATGGCTGAAAAAGAATATATATAAATTAGATAGTTTATGTTGATAATTAAGCTTGGTTGTACAAATTTGTAGCGTCTCATTTAGTGTGTGGATTTTATGATCATATCATAGTGTGAGATAACATAGTTTTTTATGGTACTGACTATAGAGTGATACTCTTCAAGATTGATTTTCAATTCATGAATACTGTATAGAGGAAAGTGACACATATCAAATATTTTCACTTATGTCTTGTAACTCTTAGAATGTTCATCAACGAGTGTCAAATTTCAATCACATGTAACAGTGATTCAGTTTAAGAGAATCATAAAATATTGGAAATAATATTTTTTGTTTCGAATATTAATTAACAACCCTTTGTGTGCATTGCAGTAGATGGTAGTTTGTTGATAAATAAATTTCACCTATGGAGGAGAAACAAATTTACATATAGTTGGATTGAAATTTAAATATTGTAAATTTATGTAAGATATAAAATGTATCAAAACATTTCCATTCTTTTTTTTTTTAACTTTTTCTAACATGTAGGTAGCATATGCATATTAATGTGTAATTTTTGTAATCACTTAATTTTAAAAATAAAAAATATCCAATACTTTATTCTTATTTTTCTTTCATTTCTTTTAACATACACATGTTACATCATATTATATATTAGTAATTGTTTTTTCTTTAGAGATATTTTTGGTGGCCATTTTTGTTTTTTTTTCAAATACACATTACATACTAATATACAACATAATATATTGCCTACAAGTTGAAAAAAGTGGAAAAAAACAATAGAAGTCATTGATACACTTTTAGCCCTTTTTTGAGAAAAAAATTTCATTTTTTTTTGTTCTTCAACTTTCTGCAAGCCAAAACAATTTTTATGTTTAGAATTTCATTTTGCGATGCCTACAAGTTGAAAAAAGTGGAAAAAAATAATAGAATTCATTGATACACTTTTTTCCCTTTTTTGAGAAAAAAAATCAGTTTTTTTTGTTCTTCAACTTTCTGCAAGCCAATACAATTTTTATGTTTAGAATTTCATTTTGCGATAAAAATAAAAGTTGTCTGAAATTTTCTTAGCTTTCTATTACTTATCTTTTGGAATTTTTTTATACACATTTGATATGTCAACTTAGCGTCTCTTTGAGTGTGTATTTTTTAACAATCAAGGGATTCATAAGAAGTCATGTTAATACACATTGTTGTATTCTTTGAAACTTTGTGTTTTTGAGAAACAAAATGTGTTACAACAATTTAGACAGAGTCTATTTCGGTTTCGTTATATTTACAAAGCCAACTGATGCATATCATAATTACTAGAATTTTTTGAACTGGTCCAATATGAAAAAACTTCATATTTTGAATATGTTTCGCGATGCATGAAATTTCTCAACATATAAGTTATAAACTAAAAATCTAAAAACTGCCCATTATAGACGATGTGCCAATGTAATGCACCATAATTTTTTCAAATTTTTTTACAGTGTATTTTGGAAGATACAAAATTATTATTTCACTGAATCATAATGACTTTCAAAAATTGTTTGCATCCGTTTTATTACAAAATTAATTAAAATTAGTAAATATTTATGAAATTCCATAAAAGTTATATTTCCTGAAAGTAGATTGAATTCTGAAAATGCTTGTCTTGGTTTCGACAGTTAATTCATAATGTTTCATGGAGTTTAATCAGTCCAAAGTTTAAGATATGTATTCAGAGCTTGGCTCTGCGTAATTGCAGACATGTTAGTTTGGCCAGAATCTTAAAAAAAAATTGGCTCAACTGTTTTTTGCGCCAACGGCTCGTCAAGTGTAATGACATAAAAGTTCAGCCGAATTTTTTATAAAATTTCGGTTAAAATTTTCCTTGACTTTCTGTCGGTCGGAAAATACAACGAAGCCCCTCCAAAAAATATTTCGTGGAAATATAAATTGATGTAAAAGCATTCATTATTTTTCGCATATTTTCACACATTTGGTCTGATTTTGCGAAAGTCTTGGTCTGGTTTTGTAAAGAATTGTTTTGGGTTTAAGGACTTTTCTTGGATGTACATTCAAAGGACATTTTTGCAAAGGATTGTTTTGGGTTTAAGGAATTTTCTTGGAGGTACATTCAAAGGACATTTTTGCAAAGGATTGTTTTGGGTTTAAGGACTTTTGTTGGAGGTAAATTCAAAGGATATTACATTCAAAAGACATTTCTTGGAGGTATATGATACATTTTTTGGATTTTTTTGGGCTTTATTTTTTTTAAGGTATTTTGTTTTTAGAGGATTTGGGCTTTATTTTCATTGTTTTTAGAGGTTTTGGGCTTAATTTTCAAAGGAACCTTTTTAGGCTTAATTTCGAAAGGACTCTTTTTAGGCTTAGTATTCAAAGGACATTTTTTGGAGGTATTTTTTAAAGTGATATTTTTTTAGAGGTTTTTTTAGAGTATTTTTTAAAGTGACATTTTTTAAGAAGTTGGAATTAATTTTCAATGGACATTTTTTGGAGGTATTTTTTGAAGTGACATTTTTTTAGAGTACGTGTTTTGGGTTGAAGTATATCTTTTATAATGATTTTTTAAAATGAGTTTTTGTCTAACTTTTTAAAAGAAATTTTTTTGCAGGACTTGGAAGGAAATATTTTGAGCTTCGTTTCATTTTTATAAGACATTGTTTTCTTGGAATTTTTGAAGTAAGTGTTTTATATTTTAAATAAATTTACAATATTTCAATTGAAATTATCTTATATATATTTTATAGCTTACATAAATTTACAATATTTTAATTGAAAAATTTATGTTTTTCTCATGAATAGCTTATACTAATATACAAAATGATGGAATAAGTGAAAATAAATAATATAGGTAAAGTAGTAAATACTTTTTTTTCCTTACATAAATTTACATTATTTTAACTAAAAATTGATGGTCTTCTAATGAATGGGTTACACTAACTAATTATTCATATATATCCTAATTATTAAAATTTAGGATCCATTAATTTTATTGGGTGAAAATATAAGAAAACCTATTAAATGTTCATGGAAAAGTTTTATATATTTAAACAAAAAAATATAAAGATATGCATAACTCTAATTTGATTGCAAATTTTTCTTTCATGAAATTATGAAAATATTTAGCCTTAATTTTTTCAAAAAATTTAGTTTTAATCAAATGGATGAAATTTCGCTCGGAAACAAAAATCATTAAATGCATTCGGTCAAAATTAAACCAAAGATTGCAATCAACTATGAAAATGTTTTGTATCCAAGCCTTTTAAGGACAATGCATGTGTGAGTTGGATCTATCACAAAGGCACCAAAACTCAAAATCCAAAATCCATTGAAATTGTGTAAATGATTTTATTGATTGAGTTCATGTATATATATATTTGTTGAGTTCATGTACATACCACTAAAAAATATACACCCACAAAAATAACTATGATAAATTAATATTGTATACAAGATTCTTAGACAATGACATGATAATAATTGCAATTCAAATAAATATAAATGAATTCATTAAACAACATATATAATTATTGTGAAGAATCAAATTACATTGGAAGAATTTTTGGTCCAAGGCCTAACAATTTAGGATCTTTACCTTGTATAAATTTACAATATAGTCTCTTATCCCAATATATTTAAGTTTACAATATAGTCTCTTATCCCAATATATTTAAGGAATGATATGGGCAACACTCTTCAATATATATGCTAAAAAAAAATGAATATATTTGTAAGAATTTGTAATAAACATTTTAGCCTTCGAATTGATTATAATGAGTTGTTGGTGATTAGTGTGATTTTTATAAGTATCTAGCTAATGTTCAAAGCGTATTGGTTTTACTGATGCAACTTACAATGCACATTACTTAGTACCTTTCCCCCAGCCCCCACGCACACATGCACATATAATTCATATATCTATGTATGAGGAGTGGGAAGGAAGCCCCACCTCTCATTTCTCCCTCAACACAACCACACCTCCACACATGGGCTCTTCTGTACACATATATTACCTCTGCATATTGGCTCCTCTGTGCACACAAATATTACTAGCCATGGAAATAAAATATTTTCAAGTCTCTCCTTTATGGGGAAACTTCAAACAAGTCTTGTTCCATAGGTCTTGAGTCTATAAAATCACTAAGTTCTACCAAATAAAATGTGAAGTCCAACCCACTATCTATACTAATTTGGTTGTGATGTAGTTAGGGATGATGAACCACAATCCAAAATTCAAGAATGTGATCTGCTAGGTTCTTGCACATTTTGTTTTCAGTGGAATTACAACAACAAGAGAGGGTTGATGGAACTTTTTGAGACATGATGTTTTGAATGTTTTTTACCAATATTCGGTGTGTGGGCGAGAAGAGAATTAGAGACCAAGACTATTTCATCTTGAAGTTGGCTTCCAATCCTTGGAAATCAATATTTATAAGTCTATCAAGTCATAAATATTTGGGGTAGTATATGCTCACCGCTAAATTGAAACAAATATAATATCTAGAGGCTCGATAGCCTATTAAATAAGCTTTTCCCTAATCCTTCAAGCTTGAAAAACCGAAGTGATGACCCTAAAGAGATCATTAAACATCGTATTCTTTAGTTATTTTGGGAAACTGATGAGTTTTCTCATGTTCATGGAGGACTCCCATCTTACTCGCATCCAAACAACTCGCTCTAATCATGTGTACTACAAATAGTCAATGAATATAACAAAAATAATAAATGACATTTACAATAACAAAAGTTTGAAGCATATCAGTTATATTGATATGAAAATGTAGGGTATTTGGCTTCACATACTAATTTCAAGGCATGACTGATCATTAACATTCTCATAATGCCATGAAAACAGGTAGTGAGAAAAATGAGACATGATCTAAGCATTTTTGTGGCTCATAAACAAAGCGAAAGTTAAAAATACATTATGAAATTTATTTACAAAGAAAGATAATAAAATCCCAAATCAACATTTACCTTTTCCGGAAGATCGCAATGAAATTTTTTTTTTTATGTTAAATGATATCTCTTTTTAGTTTTCTAACTCACACATCATCATAAGAATTCTTATCATTTATATCTTATCACAAAATCGCTCTCCTGATGTCAGCAAGAAGCTAGTTCCACCCCAAAAGAGTACATTGGGCGTCTTTCAAAAGTTGGTCACTTGAATTTATTTTGACCTCCAAATGTTTAATAAAAAGGAGAAATTGGATAGTGACATGTTTTCCTTGGGCTTGTTGGTCTACAACGTTATTGAATGGATACTATTGTTATTCAATGTAATGAAATTAAATTCAATGCTCATCCTCATTGGTAGTCCCAACATCCTCTATAACATCTTGAAGAAATTTAAATTAGAAACTTTCAACCTCTCCTTCTCCATCTTACTCTACTTATGCATCCTTGTGCTTTCTCTCGGTGGTATGTGTGGCTTTGCCCCTTGCTCTGCTCGAGATTCAACCTTTCAAATTTCACTTGTTGTGCTAGGGTATAACCTTTTCTAGCTAACTCTTTTAGGGGAAGACAAGAGGGTTGGTCACATTATTTTCATATGGCTTCAAAACCTATAGTTTCTCTATAGGGAACTCACTCGATGAATTTACTAATCCCCGAAACTCTTGAATTGGGCAGTATTTGCAAAGTCAAGAGTTAAGATAATTTGTTTCACACTAGTTTCAATTTTGTAACAAATATTTTATCTAGGCACTACACATGAGAGAAAGGAAAAAATATCTACAAGTACAAAAGATATAGACCTAGGCTTAATAAAAAAAACAAATTCACTAATGAATGAATAGTGAGATTCTAAAATAATTGGAATGCATAGTCCAATTTCCATTGGCCTTGATTGTTCATTTTTGGAACAAATCACAATGGAAATAAGCCTTAAATGATAAGAAAATTAATACAAACACTGCTGAAGAACACAAATTATAATGCGTAAAACATTCAACCTGTCTAACTTAATTGATGTGACAAGATCAAGACTTACGAAGCTCTTGCCATCAACTATAAAACGGGGATGAGAGAGAAGAAATGAAAGTTGAAAACACACACTCAAAGTAGAAGAAAAATATTATGAGAAAAAGTTGCACAACAAATAGCCCCATGATAAGAGGATAGAGTGTCACACTTAGCCTGCAAAAAAGAATAATGAAATTGGTGACTATCTACAAATTTTCACATAATTTCACTTGGAAACAAAAGTCTAAGAATAATTGATGGAATTTAGATGAATGGCATACGTTCAGCCGATGCAGCCTTTCAATGCCTCTCACTAACATAGACATACTCAACTACCAAAATCATAACAATTAGAGAAAACACTGTGACCCATAAAATAACAATATTTTGTAATGGCATAATTTCGGCAAATGCGACCTTCAATGCCTTCCAAAAGCCAACTGGGAGCTACAAACAAAAATATATATGCTAGTAGTGTGAGTTGTAGAAATTCTTGGCCGTTGTGTGGAGCTGTCTACATGAGTTTGAAGGTGCAGATCCTGCAGATGACAAATATTTTTCCACTCGTTGACCAATGGAGCGGGTATGTTTTGATATTAATTTTTTATTTCTTGCGTTGGTTTCTGACATGAATTAGCGGTATTTTATTGAGAATATTTTTGTAGTTGTGTACAATGAACCTCGCAATACAACAAGGAACACAAAAAATGTTAAGAAAATTAAGTATGGAAAATTAAATTTCCATGTACTACGCATTGATGCAGAGGTGTGGGAGTGAAGAGGTTTGCGTTTTTTTCTCATACACCAATTAATTAATGCATCTAAAGAGAACCATTGTCCCATTATATTTTTTGCCTCATATTCTGCCATAAACTGGCAGGAACACATACCATGTGCTCCACTGTTAGTCCGAATTCCGGGTTTAGTCGACATAATGGATTATTAAATAAGGAAAATCCCGACCCCGGCCACTACTGCAACACTAACCCCATTGTTGAAAGTTTTTGTGCCAGTTGAGGTTGCTTTGAAACCTTGAATCTGTGTGATGTGGGTCGATCTAGCAAGACAATAACGGGACGATATTTTCTCAGGTCAGTGACATTTGTTCACTACTCCACATTCCCTTTGTATGTGCATGGATAATGAATGTTATGAGACACCAATAAAATAAAACTTATCTTCGGACACCATAGACCATCGAATCAGTTTCAAAATTAACGTTTGTAGGGTTTGAGAGGAGATTCGATCCAACAGCAACAGGTTTGTAGGGTTTGGTAAAAACCAATCTAACAGGTTGTCGACGTGCTTCAATAACAAGGTTGTAGGTCGATGGTGCTGGATCTTAGGTCCATGCTGCCAGATCTTAACGAAGGAGATAAATTTTGGTGGAATCCTATTTGAGAGAAAAATTGTCCACTAGTGTATCGGGGTGGGCCAATTTTTGGAGCTACTATTTTATTTTTGAAGTCCAAAAATGGAAAACAAATGAATAGTAAATGTTAAAAATGGCAAGAAAATATCACATTTTGTGGAAAAAATTATTTGGGCCTAGTCAAAATTTCTTCAACTCACAAAACAGTAAATGAAAAATAATATTGCAGCATTTTAAAGAAGCTTTCCCGCTTTAAATGGGATCAAAGAAGAAGAAAACATTCCCAAAGAAAGAAAAAAAATAAGAGGAAAAAAAATAAAGAAGAGACAATCATTGACAGTCCCACAACTACACCTCTTACTTGGTAATCAGATCTCTATGTCCAAGAACTAACGAAGGTTAGGGCAAGGCTGGAAATTTTGGATGCTAAAGAATAGGAAAGGGACCGCAAACTTTCAAATATCACACTTGAAAATAAATGTTTAATAGAAGGTAATAGAGTTTTAAAAGAGTAGGTAACAACGTTACAATATGCTTTAGAGGTAAGGAAAACGGGAATGGGACAACATGAAGGCAACATGGAAAACCAAGAATGAAGCAATGGAAGCAAACAAGGATGTGATAATCTCTAAAACAATTCAGGTAGATACACAAATAGTTAAACAAGTAGTCCTTTTCGAAAAGAAGGAAAAAGAGAGCAAGACGACATACATTACAAAAAAAATCAAAGCTAGAGGTGAGGACACTAATGGTCACAGGATAGAGGAAAATCAAGATGTAAGTTATCTTATAGCAAAGGAAATAGAACATAAAGAAATAAAAGATAGAGAATAAAACCTCATTATCAGTGGAATAAGAGACTATGGAAAGAATGAAAGTACTTTCAATTTGACAAGGGACTTTTTGAAAGAGAGGTTATAGTGGAGAGGGAAATTTTCCAAGCAAGGAGGGTAAGAAAGATATGTGAGGAGAGGCCTTGACCCATAAAATTCATCATGGAAAGTGTTCAAGAAAAAAACCATCTCTTAAGAAAAAAGAAACTCTTGAAAGGGTCACACTTCTTCCTAGATGAAGATTTAACTAACAAAAAACAAGAAGAGAGGAGAAGAAGTGGAGAAATTTAGAGAAACAAAAAACGAAGGGAAAAGGGCATGGTTGTACAATGGTAAAATGATTATTGCAGTGTTTGGGTGTCATGGCAAAACAAGACAACAAGATGAAATTAAATAAAAAACAGGTAATTCTATAATAGGGAGGAAAAAAATTGGATCAACATGGATGAAAAGGGGCGAAGACTCAAATTTTAGTCTTGTTTGCCAAATCAAGTAGCAATCAAATCCTACCCAAGTATACCTAAGTCTAGTTTTTTGTAACTGTAGAGGTTACCCTTGGAGTAGGGGACCTGGGATAGGGCCTATTTCAGAAGGTAGAGACATAATTTGTTTCACAGAAACTCGTGAACATTATGGTTGCAAAACTCCTATGTTTGACTATTATTTGAAGTTAGTTGTTTGGAACGAGGCAACAGAAAAATGTATTAGGGGAATTTTGATGTCTAAAATGGGCCTTCTAAGGAAATTATAAAATAATACTAGAAATAATAAAATAATAGTTGATTACATCATCAAATTTTAGAGGAAAAAAAGAAAAAATATGGATGTTTGTACACATATATTACCTCTGCATATTGGCTCCTCTGTGCACACAAATATTACTAGCCATGCAAATAAAATATTTTCAAGTCTCTCCTTTATGGGGAAACTTCAAACAAGTCTTGTTCCATAGGTCTTGAGTCTATAAAATCACTAAGTTCTACCAAAGAAAATGTGAAGTCCAACCCACTATCTATACTAATTTGGTTGTGATGTAGTTAGGGATGATGAACCACAATCCAAAATTCAAGAATTTGATCTACTAGGTTCTTGCAAAATTTGTTTTCAGTGGAATTACAACAACAAGAAAGGGTTGATGGAACTTTTTGAGACATGATGTTTTGAATGTTTTTTACCAATATTCGGTGTGTGGGCGAGAAGAGAATTAGAGACCAAGACTATTTCATCTTGAAGTTGGCTTCCAATCCTTGGAAATCAATATTTATAAGTCTATCAAGTCATAAATATTTGGGGTAGTATATGCTCCTCGCTAAATTGAAACAAATATAATATCTAGAGGCTCGATAGCCTAGCAAATAAGCTTTTCCCTAATCCTTCAAGCTTGAAAAACCGAAGTGATGACCCTAAAGAGATCATTAAACATCGTATTCTTTAGTTATTTTGGGAAACAGATGAGTTTTCTCATGTTCATGGAGGACTCCCATCTTACTCGCATCCAAACAACTCGCTCTAATCATGTGTACTACAAATAGTCAATGAATATAAAAAAAATAATAAATGACATTTACAATAACAAAAGTTTGAAGCATATCAGTTATATTGATATGAAAATGTAGGGTATTTGGCTTCACATACTAATTTCAAGGCATGACTGATCATTAACATTCTCATAATGTCATGAAAACAGGTAGTGAGAAAAATAAGACACGATCTAAGCATTTTTGTGGCTCATAAACAAAGCGAAAGTTAAAAATACGTTATGAAATTTATTTACAGAGAAAGATAATAAAATCCCAAATCAACATTTACCTTTTCCGGAAGATCACAATGAAATTTTTTTTTTTTTAATGTTAAATGATATCTCTTTTTAGTTTTCTAACTCACACATCATCATAAGACTTCTTATCATTTATATCTTATCACAAAATCGCTCTCCTGATGTCAGCAAGAAGCTAATTCCACCCCAAAAGAGTACATTGGGCGTCTTTCAAAAGTTGGTCACTTGAATTTATTTTGACCTCCAAATGTTTAATAAAAAGGAGAAATTGGATAGTGACATGTTTTCCTTGGGCTTGTTGGTCTACAACGTTATTGAATGGATACTATTGTTATTCAATGTAATGAAATTAAATTCAATGCTCATCCTCATTGGTAGTCCCAACATCCTCTATAACATCTTGAAGAAATTTAAATTAGAAACTTTCAACCTCTCCTTCTCCATCTTACTCTACTTATGCATCCTTGTGCTTTCTCTCGGTGGTATGTGTGGCTTTGCCCCTTGCTCTACTCGAGATTCAACCTTTCAAATTTCACTTGTTGTGCTAGGGTATAACCTTTTCTAGCTAACTCTTTTAGGGGAAGACAAGAGGGTTGGTCACATTATTTTCATATGGCTTCAAAACCTATAGTTTCTCTATAGGGAACGCACTCGATGAATTTACTAATCCCCGAAACCCTTGAATTGGGTAGTATTTGCAAAGTCAAGAGTTAAGATAATTTGTTTCACACTGGTTTCAATTTTGTAACAAATATTTTATCTAGGCACTACACATGAGAGAAAGGAAAAAATATCTACAAGTACAAAAGATATAGACCTAGGCTTAATAAAAAAAACAAATTCACTAATGAATGAATAGTGAGATTCTAAAATAATTGGAATGCATAGTCCAATTTCCATTGGCCTTGATTGTTCATTTTTGGAACAAATCACAATGGAAATAAGCCTTAAATGATAAGAAAATTCAATACAAACACTGCTGAAGAACACAAATTATAATGCGTAAAACATTCAACCTGTCTAACTTAATTGATGTGACAAGATCAAGACTTACGAAGCTCTTGCCATCAACTATAAAACGGGGATGAGAGAGAAGAAATGAAAGGTGAAAACACAGACTCAAAGTAGAAGAAAAATATTATGAGAAAAAGTTGCACAACAAATAGCCCCATGATAAGAGGATAGAGTGTCACACTTAGGCTGCAAAAAAGAATAATGAAACTGGTGACTATCTACAAATTTTCACATAATTTCACTTGGAAACAAAAGTCTAAGAATAATTGATGGAATTTAGATGAATGGCATACGTTCAGCCGATGCAGCCTTTCAATGCCTCTCACTAACATAGACATACTCAACTACCAAAATCATAACAATTAGAGAAAAAATTGTAACCCATAAAATAACAATATTTTGTAATGGCATAATTTCGGCAAATGCGACCTTCAATGCCTTCCAAAAAACAACTGGGAGCTACAAAAAAAAATATGTATGCTAGTAGTGTGAGTTGTAGAAATTGTTGGCCGATGTGTGGAGCTTTCTACATTAGTTTGAAGGTGCAGATCCTGCAGATGACAAATATTTTTCCACTCGTTGACCAAAGGAGCGGGTATGTTTTGATATTAATTGTTTATTTCTTGCGTTGGTTTCTGACATGAATTAGCGGTATTTTATTGAGAATATTTTTGTAGTTGTGTACAATGAACCTCGCAATACAACAAGGAACACAAAAAATGTTAAGAAAATTAAGTATGGAAAATTAAATTTCCATGTACTACGCATTGATGCAGAGGTGTGGGAGTGAAGAGGTTTGCGTTTTTTTCTCATACACCAATTAATTAATGCATCTAAAGAGAACCATTGTCCCATTATATTTTTTGCCTCATATTCTGCCATAAACTGGCAGGAACACATACCATGTGCTCCACTGTTAGTCCGAATTCCGGGTTTAGTCGACATAATGGATTATTAAATAAGGAAAATCCCGACCCCGGCCACTACTGCAACACTAACCCCATTGTTGAAATTTTTTGTGCCAGTTGAGGCTGCTTTGAAACCTTGAATCTGTGTGATGTGGGTCGATCTAGCAAGACAATCACGGGACGATATTTTCTCAGGTCAGTGACATTTGTTCACTACTCCACATTCCCTTTGTATGTGCATGGATAATGAATGTTACGAGACACCAATAAAATAAAACTTATCTTCGGACACCATAGACCATCGAATCAGCTTCAAAATTAACGTTTGTAGGGTTTGAGAGGAGATTCGATCCAGCAGCAACAGGTTTGTATGGTTTGGTAAAAACCAATCTAACAGGTTGTCGACGTGCTTCAATAACAAGGTTGTAGGTCGATGGTGCTGGATCTTAGGTCCATGCTGCCAGATCTTAACGAAGGAGATAAATTTTGGTGGAATCCTATTTGAGAGAAAAATTGTCCACTAGTGTATCGAGGTGGGCCAATTTTTGGAGCTACTATTTTATTTTTGAAGTCCCAAAATGGAAAACAAATGAATAGTAAATGTTAAAAATGGCAAGAAAATATCACATATTGTGGAAAAAATTATTTGGGCCTAGTCAAAATTTCTTCAACTCACAAAACAGTAAAGTGAGTTTAGATAAATGAAAAATAATATTGCAGCATTTTAAAGAGGCTTTCCCACTTTAAATGGGAACAAAGAAGAAGAAAACATTCCCAAAGAAAGAAAACAAATAAGAGGAACAAAAATAAAGAAGAGACAATCATTGACAGTCCCACAACTACACCTCTTACTTGGTAATCAGATCTCTATGTCCAAGAACTAACGAAGGTTAGGCCAAGGCTGGAAATTTTGGACGCTAAAGAATAGGAAATGGACCGCAAACTTTCAAAGATCACACTTGAAAATAAATGTTTAATAGAAGGTAATAGAGTTTTAAAAGAGTAGGTAACAACATTACAATATGCTTTAGAGGTAAGGAAAACGAGAATGGGACAACATGAAGGCAACATGGAAAACCAAGAATGAAGCAATGGAAGAAAACAAGGATGTGATAATCTCTAAAACAATTCAGGTAGATACACAAATTGTTAAACAAGTAGTCCTTTTCGAAAAGAAGGAAAAAGAGAACAAGACGACATACATTACAAAAAAAATCAAAGCTAGAGGTGAGGACACTAATGGTCACAGGATAGAGGAAAATCAAGATGTAAGTTATCTTATAGCAAAGGAAATAGAACATAAAGAAATAAAATATAGAGAATAAAACCTCATTATCAGTGGAATAAGAGACTATGGAAAGAATGAAAGTACTTTCAATTTGACAAGGGACTTTTTGAAAGAGAGGTTATAGTGGAGAGGGAAATTTTCCAAGCAAGGAGGGTAAGAAAGATATGTGAGGAGAGGCCTTGACCCATAAAATTCATCATGGAAAGTGTTCAAGAAAAAAACCATCTCTTAAGAAAAAAGAAACTCTTGAAAGGGTCACACTTCTTCCTAGATGAAGATTTAACTAACAAAAAACAAGAAGAGAGGAGAAGAAGTGGAGAAATTTAGAGCAACAAAAAACGAAGGGAAAAGGGCATGGTTGTACACTGGTAAAATGATTATTGCAGTGTTTGGGTGTCATGGAAAAACAAGACAACAAGATGAAATTAAATAAAAAACAGGTAATTCTATAATAGGGAGGAAAAAAATTGGATCAACATGGATGAAAAGGGGCGAAGACTCAAATTTTAGTCTTGTTTTCCAAATCAAGTAGCAATCAAATCCTACCCAAGTATACCTAAGTCTAGTTTTTTTTAACTGTAGAGGTTACCCTTGGAGGAGGGGACCTGGGATAGGGCCTATTTCAGAAGGTAGAGACATAATTTGTTTCACAGAAACTCGTGAACATTATGGTTGCAAAACTCCTATGTTTGACTGTTATTTGAAGTTAGTTGTTTGGAACGAGGCAACAGAAAAATGCATTAGGGGAATTTTGATGTCTAAAATGGGCCTTCTAAGGAAATTATAAAATAATACTAGAAATAATAAAATAATAGTTGATTACATCATCAAATTTTAGAGGAAAAAAAGAAAAAAACTACTTTTTCAACTCGTATTTTGAACTTATCTCCCTAAGGGTTTACTCAGATTTCGAGCAGAAATACTCGTTGGATGCAAAATTTAATTCCTCATCCAATGAGTACCCATGTTGCATACTTTTGATGGACTTTGTTACACTAAAAATGAGAGAAACATAAAAAAATGTGATTGTAATCACGTTTTTTTTTATGTATTTCTCATTTTTCATGTAGTAGGTTCCATCAAAAGTATGGAACATGGGTACTCCTTGGATGAGTAATTAAATTTTGCATCCAATTATTATTCCTGCTTGAAATTTGAGTAAACCATTAGGGATATAAGTTGAAAATACGAGTTGAAAAAGTAGTCTTATTATTTTATTATGTTTTAATCTTTTTACTTTTTTACTCCAAAAATAGTGAATCATCCCCCATGGTTGACATCATCATTTTGAATCCTATTGGTTCTTATAATGTTTATTTTAGTTGTAAACTTTTCTTAGGAGGCCCATTTTAGACCTCAAAATTCCCCTAATGACAGAGGGTATGAAGGAATACTTGTTTTAGTGAAAGAAAAAGAAGGTTGTCACATTTACTTAGTGAAGGAACATACAAATAAACAATATTTATGGTTCAAAATAACAGAGAATGAGAACCAAATATTAATTGCAACATGTTATTTTGCAGCTCAAGTATCAAAAACTTACAAAAATAAGGGGTTGGAAAATAAACATCCATATGCAGTTGCACTACACAATTTATGTGACTAAGCCTTAACCCTAACCTCCGGAATTGAGCAGTCATGACCTCCAGTCTGGCTCAAATTGTGGAGTTGAAAAACTAAAGCCTCAAGCTCAATCCCTAAGTCCTTGAATTGCGTAGTTGTGAAGTAGCTCGACCTTCCTTGTCCCCCGGAACTGCGCAGTGAGCTTTTCTAGTGACCATCCCTTCAACTTGTCCCATTGGCTCTAGAAACTGCGTAGTATTATTTCTTAGCTCAATTTATGGATCGAAATGCATTATCGTAGGCTAGGAGATTTCATATTAATGTCGTCTCATTATGAGTGAATTGCAAGAAAAATTACTCTATTATGTCATGGAAAGACAATGAAGAAGGAGATGGAAGAGGGAAACATTTCGAGAGACACCTTTGTAGATGAGTTTGCAAGCTGATTGATCGAGAGAAAGCAAAGGGACAACAGTTTGCGATCACCACCCAAGAAATAAGATCATTAAAGATCCCCTATCAAAAATTCATGTGGAGGTTTAAATAGGACACTCAAGACACAAAAATAGTAGTGACTTGACATTTCCACATCATCAATCAGTCTATGTCAACAGTATCATGTCATGTCATGTCATGAGTTGTCATATGCCTCATCATGGGATCATTCAGAATATGAAGAGTCGTGTAATTTAAAAATTCATAGGAAGTCAAATAGTCATGAGGGTACTCAAAGATTCACAAGGAAGGTGAAGCATCACCTCTTGGTTATATATACATCCTCATTGTATGAGCAAAATTTTTTTTCACCTTGGCTCCACTAGCAAAGCATTAGAGAGATAAGCTAGTTCTTTTGGGGAGTATGGAGTGGCTCCAACGCTCCACTATTGGATATAGTCATATTCATTGTATATATATGTGTTGGAAATTTTACCTAATAACATAAGCATTCAAGTCTAGCACATTTTTCATGTATGAATTATGAATGTTTATAATACTATTATGTGGATGTTTGTATTTCATGTTTGCTTTCACATGTGCTAAGATAGTTGAACTACTTCGGTTGTTTTATTACTTATCCTATTGAAAATATATTGTAATGGATGTTATTTTTGTCTCATCCTTGTAGACTATTCCATAGTATATTAGGCATACCTTTTACATTCATTGGTTATAATGATTGTCACATCTGTTGTGAATTATTTCACTGGATATTAGATAGATCTCGTTGTTTGTGTGTGTCTCATCTTGGGTGATACTATTGCCTCTATATTAGAGTCTCACATTTTTCTCTCCCTCGCAATAGAAGTACTTTGACACAAATAAAAACAAAGAGTCACTAGGCACACCCACTTTTCTTTTCGGAGGTTCATGTGCACTACTCTCTCTTGCTAACATTTAGAGTCAAGGCATATATTTAAGAATACATGGTAATCAGGCCGATATTTTGGATAGGGATTTTATTCCAAACAGTGTGAGGTCTAATTGGGAATTCACATCGGGAATACCCCTTGGTTGACAAATTTCCAACACTGTCATTAATAGCACTAGAAGGAGGGCGAGATGACAAGCTAAGCTCGTTGAGTTTATTTTGAATATCCTCTCATAAATGGATCTTTCCCAAATCACAATCCTGGGGTTTTTTTTCTAACCTTCCCCTTTGAAAACTTTCAATCCCCATGGAACTTGTTCATGCCTTGTATCATTTCAAGTTTAATGGCAAGGGTGGTATATTTTTATCTAGACACATAAATGATTTTCTTGGGTTTCGTAAAACTTTACAAATCGATGATGAATATTTTATGTGTATTTTATTCACCCTCACTCTCAAAGGTCATTTTAAGCATTTGTGTCATACCTTCCCATATGCTTCCATTCATTTTCTTCGTGTTTTACTAAGCATATTCATCAAGCTTTTGATTGGTATGAAAAATGAGATGTTCACAACAAAATAAATCAACTCAGAATGGATATTGATGAATCGGTTCAGGATTTTGTTGATAGATTCCTTCATTTATGTTATTATTTTCCTGAAGAAGATACAGATCAAGATTTATGTGCAAAAAATTTTCAAGATCTGGTCCATATTACTTTGAATTAGTTTGAATATAGACCACCTTATGTTTCTTCATCCCGAACAGTTGAAAACTAGGAGAAACCCCAATTTTAGAGAAGGAACCTATTATTCCTTTTGTTCCTTGCCCTCCTCCTTTTCCAATCCCAATGCGGGTGCCTCCTTGTGATGATTGTAAAGTTTTGAAATCTGCAAACAAAATTCATAATCCATCTTCTCATTCTTCTTCCATTTTTCACGGTTCAAATTCAATGGAGGAAATTACAAATTGGACCATGCAGCCCATGGTGAAGACTAACTCCTCCATTCCATAGGATGATGTTGTTATTCGTGACTCTAATCTCGAATTTGATTCAGAATTCTATTATCCTCTACCATATACATGCCATGACTCTTTGTAACATGATCCAATTGAGCAATCTATTCCACCAGCTCATTTTTCACACTTTCTTGATTTTCTTTTTGTGGGTGAAAATTGCGATCAGATAAAAGGAATTCACATTATACAAGTAGAGGAGAAGGAAGGGGAAGATTCTTTCAATATTTCTTCTATTTTCTAAAATCCTCCATGTGAGGATGATGCACTCCCATTCTTGGATTATTTTCAATCTACTAATGTTGGTAGTAAATCAAATTCAATCAGTTATTTAAACCAACCTGCAGTCTTGGGCAACACACATTCTGATGAAGATGATTTTGTTGATGTCTGTGATGAAGAATTTCGAAGTGTATCAAATGATCTTTTGTTTTCTCATGAAGAATTTAATTTAGATCTAAAATATGATTCATTGAAGCAAGATATTCTTATCGAATCTTCCTCTTCATCTCTTTATCCGTTGTGTTTTTCTATTTGCAATGCATCTACTTGTGATAGAGATACTCCATTATCTTCAAGTTCTCCATCGAATGAGTTATTTTCTCAATTGAAACAAGGCGGTGAGATTATCCATGATGAAAATGAAAACAATAAAATCATTGGTTACTCCTTCCTTCCATCATCATCTCTTCTCTTGCATGAAGGCAACTCTCCAAACCAAATTTCTCATGAAAATTTTCCAATTCACACATTTTCAGATTTTCGATTAGAAGAATCTTTCAACTTGAGTAATCTAGTTGTTGAAGTTGGAAAATACGGTAGAATCAGTGACAAAGGTGGTTTCCATCATATGAGCAATGGTATTACTGAATATAGTGACGGAAACTATCCTCAAACTATGCATGATATGGTATAATCTTCAATATGCGATTTTATAATCCTAGAAAATTTCGAGGCCTGCCAAGGAGTCGAGGCACTTCAACTTTTGTTAATGATTATGTCAAGATCTCGCGACTCTGGTAAGCCCCCAAAACTAAGCTATATTTGGTGTCTCTTTTAAAATTCTTGTCTTCACATGATTTCACTCGATGAAAATTTATTTTTGAAAAATGTTTGGTATTTCAGGTGTGGTGTTCCAAATTTTCAAGTTTTTACCTCTGACCCTATTCAAGAATATTTTTCAGTTCATTCATCTTCATGAAAATATCTTGCATTAAACTCATGTTTTGAATGTGTATCTCTCATAGAGTCATGGAATTGTGAATTTGATCATTCCAAACTATATTTGGACGAAAGAATCATACTTATCGAATTCATTACTTAATAGTCAGCTCTTGGTTCTTCTTGTACATGTTATATTGCAAAATTTTCCTCTCATTGCACCACAAATCTTCTTGAGTGATAATGAATGCACAATTTATCGCATCAATCAAGTTCTTTTCCACTCACCAAGTAATTTTTATTTGTTGTGTTGGAACCCCTTTTAAATTGTTTTGATAATTACGATGCTTGCTTAGTTTGTCACCAGTTACAGGAAAATGGTTTGTCACATTTGGCTTGCAAGGAAGTTGGTTCGATTGTTCAGAGAATTCACATAACTTTTTAAAATGATTTATCTTAATTTATTAAATGGGAATCCGATGGTTTAATTAGCTCATCTGATCATTATTCTATCCTTCATGATTGTCATTCGTTTTATCATTTTCTCATCACCACATCTAATGACAGTTATTTTTTATCCATTTAACTTCATCATTCAACACATCACTATTTAGATTTTTGTCAAGTAGTTGAGGAACATAAGCCTTTTTTTATGGTTATGTTAGGTCCTCATTGTCTCCATATCACTGCTTAATATGATCATATTTCTTTTCCCTTAAATGATTCCCATTGTAATCCCTTTCATTTAAATGAAAATTCGTCTTTTTAAATATTTCATGGTTCGTAAGAGGATTATCATATATTTTTTTATCCAATCACTAAATGGTTGGAATAATCCTACATGGAAACTTCATCGCAAATAAAAATATTTGATTTTTCCTCACACTTGATAAGGAGTGCGGCACACATGGAGACACATTCACCGGAAGCTTCAAAGGTTTGTGGAATGATGGTTTTACTCAAAGAGGTAATATCATAAACTGGTTAGAAGCGGTGGATATGGCCAATCTTTCTACTAACATTCAATACCTTCCAAATTTTTTGCAAGCTATTAAAATTCTTATCTTTTCAGTCGAACATTACTTTATATTTGTTTTAACTATTCATATATTCGTGGATGTAGTTCAGGAACATCTACGGTGGTTTCACTAGAAATTTCATTGTGTGACCTTGACCTTCTAGTTCTTCGGTTAGGAGTAGGATTAGTTGCATCCTATTTTTCCCTACCTTGCACTCATCCCATCCTCATTATGTATTTAATCTTTTAGTCTTTCTTGTCTTTTCTTAATTTTTTCATCCATTGTGTTTGGTTTATCTTCTTTTGCTTGTGCTTAGGTTTCACATTCTTGTTTTTACTGATTTAGAATCATGGATGTGTGCATGTTAGCACATTTAGATGAAGGGTTGGAGCCCAATGTTGTTCATAGAGATATCAAATATAGCAACATTCTCCTTGATAAGCAATGGAGTGTCAAGGTTTCAGATTTTGGATTGGCCAAGCTCCTTGGATCCGGGAAAAGCTATGTCACAACTCGGGTAATGGGCACTTTTGGGTAAATATTAATCCCTATCATGCTATGTGGTTTCAAAACCCAATATTTGGTACTGAACCTCAAAAACGTTTTTTCATTTTTCTTGGTTATACTAGCCTACAAATCGAAGAAATCATTAGCCTTGGTGCAGGAAACAATCAAGTTTATTCAAGTTTTTCCCTTTTATTATGCAGATAGAGCATACAAATCTATGGGAACGGAAAAATATTAAACTTGATGAGATATTGTGGGGGTATTAGGGATCTATGTTATTAGTCATCATGATAAACCATCGGTGTGCGACAAAGCAGGATGATAAAGGTTATTGGTGTGTGTTGAAGGGCCCCTATTTGGTCATTGTGAATGAAAATCCATATGCGTGCGGCTCCGGCCAGTCGAACACTAGCGAGGACTATGCGGCAGCCCTGGATGTGGACCACACCAATACGAATATACAATAATATTTGTCAGAGTGGATGAATTGGCTCATGTCCAATGTTGGCTTTGATGGCTGGAGGTTCAATTTTGATGCCTTAGTTTTACATTTTGAGCTATATGGTACTTGGGAGCATGGATATGAATGATACCTTTTTTTAAAAAACTAAATCAATGATATGTTTGGATGTTATGTGTGGCTTCCAAAAGAGGTTTTCTAACAGTGATGATAATTTGGTGCAGTTGTAAAATTTGTAGAGAAACCATAAACTCTCATGAAAGGAAGAAGAAAAAGAACAAATTCAAAATCGTGAGCTTCAAAGTAAGAGATGGCGTTGAATTTACTACGGCACTGGTAAGCGGAGTTCTGTTTTAGAAACTCTTAGAACCACCATCCACTGCTCCCATCCATTTTGATTCAACAAGAAAATACTGTTATTATGCCTTTCAACCATAATTATCCATTCTTGTCATGACTAGGACATTCATTAAATTTCTTTATCTTTTAATTTTCTGAGTGCCCTATTTTGATTGATTTAATATTAGCTCTCTTGTGTGGATTTTAGATTTTTTAATATTGGTAAAATATTTAAGTAAACAACGGTTTTGGAAATTTTCATATTTTATAAGATATACTTACTTAGATTACGTGAACTTGGATCAATGTTTGATCCCTTTGTAAAATTAATATATGTTCTAATAATAATTTAATTCTTTCTATGGACTTAAGGCACTAGAATTTGAAATGTTCGTTTTTTTGTTATCAAAACTGAAACATGACCATTGCCTTGATCTGAAGTTTGACGAGAATTAGGAGTCACTAGAAGTGGATAAAGTATTATGTGTGTTATTTATTGATCCAAAATGACCATCCAAGGTATCATTTTTTTCTTTTCAGAAGATGCGCTCATTTTTTATTTAGGTCATTGAAATGAAATTTATTTTTCATCTATTTTGGAATTTAAAATGTTGGTTGTTTCTACAAGGAGCTGGAGAATTTGAAGAAGTGAATAGGAGAAGTAGAAGCTGATAACGAAGCACACAAGAAGCCTATAGATGACAAGGCTACAAAACCTCATGGTCCTAAAAAAGGCGTCCTAGATGAATGGGTAAGTTTTTTGTTCTTTTGAGTATTATTTTCTTTCAAAGCTCTTCCACGAATTGAATGGTGGTAATTTTTCAATGAGACTTTGTTGTGTTGCTCATTCACTGTACCTTAGATTGTTTCTTCAAGTTAATGTAAGTGCTATTTATTCACAGGTTTTTAATAAATACTTTTTGTGTTGTAGAAGGTATGAAGAGAGAGATATCTGGTGAGACAAGCAGTTGAAGGAGCAGAATCTGTGTGAATATATTAGATGTTTTTGAGGGGAACGACATGTTTGTTTTGTTAGGAGTCGGTTGATGCTTATTTTCTTTGGAGGTTTAATAACATACATGCGAAGATGAATTGTAAAATTGATGCCATAGTACAATGTCCTTCTGCTATCTATCAACATATGCAATGTTGTTTGAGGAAAATATTTCATGTACATATAGTTTTCCATTCCATTGTAACAAAAATTTCTCCCCAATTGTTTTTTATCTTTTATAATTACAGAGGTAGGAAATACAACTCCATCCAATCATGTTAAGACTCTGCATTTGCATCCAATAATTGTATCTCATAGGAAGGAAACGATCGTCAAATTGAGTTGATATCAACCTTGACAGTTTTGATCGGATGACAGAGTCTCTACGTAGGCTCACTATTTATTTATGCAACTGTTTGACATGAAATTAATATATTCTTGATTTCTTCAATTTCAATTTATTTTTTAAGGCCATTTTATTTAAATCTCATTTGGAAAAGATAGAGTATATTTTCAATATTTATATTTTTGAAAAACATCAAGTCATTTGATTTATAAGATAATTTGGAATCCATGCTAGAAAATGCATTTTTGTCTGTTTAATGGATAGCTACTTGCCTTTTTTTGAAATGTGGGAAGCTTCTAATTTAATGGTATTTGATCTTTGGACCTCTTTGAGTTTGTTTTGATTAGCTTATATTTGATCTTTGGACCTTCACGAGTTTGTTTCTATTAGTAGGGAAATGATATTTAGTCTGCCCAATGGTTTCTATGCTCTTTATGGATCCACAATTCTACCAAATATAAGCTAAAATATTAATAATTTTATGCCAAATAAATTGTTTTAGATACATATATTTTAAAATTAAGGATACATCAAAAAGTCCCTCAAACGAAGACAAAGATGAATCAACGGTATTGACGAGTAAATGAGGGGATTCTTCTTTGTCCCATTCCAAGAAATTAATTTCGAGTGGAAATTGACCATCTTCAACATGCAAGTAGGTCATCTAAAGATAAATTTTGATGTTAATTTAGGAAGTATTTCTGAAGTTGAAAGAAGTGTCACCCACCATATCGAAACAACGAAAAAAATGCGGTGCAATTTTTTTGACAGAAATTCAAAAGGTTCTACCCAATTTCACAGCAATTTTGGATTAAATTGTAGATTGAAACTTGACCAGTGGAGACATGGGTATAGAACTGCAAAGTAAATTTACTGCACCTAGAGGCAATCTTGGATCACATTTGGGTGCCAATTAGTCAATTGGTATAATCCAGGCAGGGAGACGGTGCAATGGTGGATTGTGTTTTTGGAAATTTATTAGATTTATCATGAAACACAAACCATAATTATTGGGTGGGAAAAGGGAAAATATGGGAAAGTTATTATATATTTTTGCGCAAGTTGCGATTATTATCTATATGTTATCTATACATTTGGGGGGTTTCTAAAAAGCAATGTACAACCATGTCAACCAAATTTATTACATACCAACTTATAAGAATTTTAGAACTACTAACCACCTATCAGAAGGCATGGGAATGTGCTCTGTTTTCAACATAATTATACATATGAAAAATATAAAATCTAAGCTTAGGCGTAGATAAAATCTAAATATTGCACCAACAAAACAAAACCTTGGAATTTGTTGCCAATTCGTCATTATGATAATATGACAGAAATATAAAATGGAATATTCCACCCAGAAATATTCAATTAATAATAATAATTAAAAAAATCCCTCCCATTTATGAGTTCTATGGATTTATTCTTATATACACCACAAAACATGCATTATCTCATTTACAAGTTCTATGACTTTATTTTTATATACACCACCAAAAATGCATTATCGTCGTGCAAAAATGAAACCTATACAAACCTTAGAAGTACTCACATCTAAAAAATTACAAAATATAGATGATTAAAAGGATTTTAAATAGAGATGATTAAAAGGATTTTAAATAGAGTTGATTAAAAACATTTTTTGATTGGGAATGATATTAGGGATAAAACATTCGGGAGTAAGTTATACTGAAATCATCGACTCCCTGGCCTTGTTCAAAGTGTCCCTATACTTAAGTTTTGCATCGATAAAAGTCATATTTTTCATTTGTATTGGTTGATATTACATTACACATATCTAGGTTTGCATCGAAAAAAGTCATCTTTTGCATTTGCATTGGTTGATATTACATTACACATATCTAGGTTTGCATCGATAAAAGTCCTTTTCCATTTGCATTGGTTGATATTACATTACACATATCTAAAAGTCATCTTTTGCATTTGCATTGGTTGATCTTACATTACACATATCTAAAATTGATCTTTTTCATTTGCATTGGTTGATCTTACATTACACATATCTAAGAGAAAATAACTTGAGATAAATTCTATGTAGTTTTTTGGTGACTTATTGGACATGTTTCCTCAATGTATCTTAATATGAATATTGTTACCATAATTTTCATGACACCATAGACAAAATTTAAGGTAACTGTCATTTTTTATATTTTCCATGAGTAACGTTCACCTATACGATTATGCCTCTCTTGGGCCAACAGTGCTAACTTTCACAACAGATTTGATATTTTCCATGAATAACATTAGCCTATATGATTATGCCTCTCTAGGCACTACAAGGAAAAGACCCTCTAGCATAGGTTATAATAGAGGTTTTTAGTGTTATAATTTGGCCAAAATTGTAAAGAAAACACTTGCTACAACATTGATTTTTGGTAATAGAGGTTTTGGCGGAGTTTCTAACGAAATTTCAACACAAATAAAAAAAAATGGGCGGCTGGAGGTTGTTACAAATGTTTTTCTCAATGGTCCGCTAATCAGGTGTCAACGCACCGGTGCGTTTTATAGTGAACGCACCGGTGCATTTTACAGTGAATGCACTGGTACTGTAAACCTACCGAGCACCAGGACATAAAATAAATTTAGGATGCCATGGGGCATTTAGCAACGTCTGGGTGTGTGTCATCGAAATAGTCGCCCCGGGGTGGTCGAAGGTGCATGCACTAGGTCGTTATTGTCTAAAACTGCATCGGGCGCACTGTAGGTGATACAACGCACTGGGTCGTTCTAATTGGTATTGGTATTTGTGTCGTACCCATAGGTCATATCAACGCACTGATGCGTAGTAATATACAAATGCATCGGAACGCAATATCACACAAACATATGGAGTGTTCTAATTGGTATTGGTATCTTTGTGGTGCCCATAGGTCGTATCAACACATTGCTGAGTAGTCTCACATAAACGCAACGGTGTGCAGTATCACACAAACGCACCGAGCGTTCTAATTGGTATTGGTATTTGTGTGGTGCCCATTGGTTGAAATGCAGCGGTGCGTCGTATCATACAAACACACCGGTGCACAGTGACTAACACACACCAATGTTCATTTTATATTTTTTAGAAACATTGACCTGTGACAGTGCAATAATTGTGATTTTTTAAAGTTCATTATTCATCAAAAGTCTACACATATCTTATAACAGTATTTATATCAATTAAATTTTTATTAGTGCATTTGAATGTGATGTTTGGATTAATTTGTTATATCATATCATAATTATTGTGATTTTTTAAATTCATTATTCATCAAAAGACGACACATATCTTATAACAATATTCATATCAATTAAATTTTTATTAGTGCATTTGAATGTGATGTTTGGATTAATTTGTTATATCATATCATCAGATTTCACATCTCTTCATTATAATATTTAATCATCCATATATTTAATCAGTGGTGTTACATTTCACATCAACAATGGAGAACGCAATAGAATAAATTAGAAAGTATTTTATTATATATATATATGAATAAGACACGCTTTGTCCTACAAAATGGGATAATTATTGGTATCCCTTTGTCTTTCAATTGGGACACTATGTCCATTGCATTAAACAAAATGTCTGATTTCATAGCCAAATATTTAAAAAATTACAACACCTTGCTTTGATATCTAGACATATTGATCACCATTCTTCGCTTGAACTGCAGTGACTGCTCGAGCTACTTCCATGACTTTGGTTATTTTGAGGAATGTTTTGTTCACTGTGTCGATTATTTTCTTCTTCTTCACCTTCCATCTACAAACATAAAAATAAAATATAATTAGTGTATATACATTGGTGAGAATAATGAAAATTGCAATATTAAATAATATACATCAATGTAAATCGAAAAGAAACGACTTACCATAGCAAGAATTGACTCATGAAGTATACACATTCTTTCAAAACCAAATTTCATGCCATCTTTCAACATTTCATTTGTTGGCGCAGTTCCATACTTTGTTTCTTGCAAGTTTTATACACCATAACCAATCATATATTTAGTATAAAAGATTTTTTTGTTCTTTTAATTATAGAAGGAGCTAAGTAAAACCAGATCGATAGATGCTTACAAATTCCACAATCAATTTTGATATGCCAACATATACAGACAACCCATATTTAACCCAATGTCAATCAATTCATCTAATGGTGCAACTTTAAATTGTGTTTTCGTTGTTTAGATATGGAGGGTGGCACTGCTTTCAATTTCGGAAATACTTCCTCAACTAACATCACAATCTATCTTTACATGACCTGCTTGCATGTTGAAGATAGTTGATTGCCACTCAAAATTAATTTCCTAGAATGGGACAAAAAAGAATCCCCTCATTTACTCATCTGTATCCTTGATACATCTTTGTCTTTGTTTGAGGGCCTTGTTTGATGTATCCTGAATTTTTAACATATATGTATCTAAAGAAATTTAGTTGGCATAAACTTACTAATATTTTAGCTTATATTTGGTAGAATTTTGGATCCATAAAGAGCATAGAAATCGTTGGGCAGACTAAATATCATTTCCTTTCTAATAGAAACAAGCTCACTGAGTTCCAAAGATCAAATATCAGCTAATAAAGATAAATTCATAGAGGTCCAAAGATCAAATACCATTCAATTAAAAGCTTCCCATGGTTCAAACGAAAGCAAGTAGTTATCCATTAAACACACAAAAATTCATCTTCTAGCACTGATTCCTAATTAGCTTATAAATTATATGACTATATCTTTCTTCAAAAATATAAAGATTGGAAAGATACCATATCTTTTCCAAATGGGCTTTAAATAAATTGGTCTTAACAACTAGAGTTAATTTGAAGAAATCAAGAATATATTAATTTCATGTAAAATAGTTGCGGAAATAAATAGTGAGCCTACGTAGAGGCTCTATCATCCGATCAAAACTGTCAAGATTGATATCAACTCAATTTGACGATCGTCTCCTTCCTCTGAGATACAATTATTGGATGTAAATGCAAAGTCCTAACATGCTTGGATGGATTCAGATTTCAAACCTCTATAATTAATAAAGCTAAAAAACAATGGTGGAGCAATGTTTCGTACACTTGAATGGAAAACTATACGTACATGAAATATTTTCCTCAAACAACAGTGCATATGTTGAGAGATAGCAAAAGGATGTTGTATTGTGGCATCAATTTTACAATGTCCAAATTCATTTTCCCATGTATGTTATTAAACCTCCAAATAAAATTTGCATTAACCGATTCCTAACAAAACAAACATGTTGTTCCCCTCAAAAACATCTAATATATTCACACAGATTTTTCTCCTTCAACTTCTTGTCTTGCCAGATATCCCTCTCTTCGTACCTTCTACAACACAAAAAGAATTTATTAACAACCTTTGAATAAATAACAGTTACATTAACTTCAAGAGACAATCTAAGGTATAGAGAATGAGAAACACAAAAAAGTCTGATTGAAAAATTGTCGTCATTCAATCCATGGAAGAGCTTTGAAAGCAAATAGTACTCAAAAGAACAAAATCCTTACCGATTCATCTAGGATGCCTTCTGTAGGACCAGGAGGTTTTGCAGCCTTGTCATCTATAGGCTTCTTGCGTGCTTCGTTATCAGCTTCTTATTCTCCTATTCACTTTCTTCAAATTCACCATCTCCTTGTAGAAACAACCAGCATTTAAAATTCCAAAATAAATGAAAAAGAAATTTAATTTGAATATTTATTTTTATACCTATGGAAGGCATGTTATATATATTTTTTAATTTTGTTAAAAAAAAAATTCAATTAGTTTGAAAATTTTTGAATGGATTTATGAAATTTAGTAAAGTTTTGAAAAATATAAATATTAAAATGAATTTTTAGAAAATTTAAAAATAATTTTTAATATTTTATAATGTATTTTATTTTAAGTGATTGATGATTCTCTTTGTGTTGTTTTAAAATGAAATATCAAATATAAATATTATAATAAAAAGTCTAAAAAATGTTTTTATTTCAAAAGTGTCATAGTAATTTATCTCAATATCATGTGGCAATATTAATACCATAGCTTATTAATACCACACATCCAAAAACCATAATTCATTTCAAAATTAAAATATTTTATTTCAATCTAATTTTATAACTTTTTTTAAATTTAAAAGTAATACTTACAATATAACAAGATTCTTAATCATGAATATTTACCTCATTTTATCATGGATATTATTAACTAGTAAATAGACTTTGTTGCAATATCATGGGTCAATACCATGGTTTATCAATACCTCCCTGACTTGTGATGAAAGAGTACATCCTCCTCTCTGTTGGGTATCCCTTAATATTCAATATTATTGATCCAGATTTATAAAGGAACACAATAAAATAGAGAAATAGACATAAACACACAGATGCAGAGGAAATAAAAATTCATTTCATTAATATAAAATAATATAAATATGCTTAGAGACATAATGGAAATAAACTAGCTAGGGCACTGGTAGGCTTATCTCTTAGAATAAATGTGGCAGCTACAGGCCTCTGAACTGTGTTGCAATGAGGTTTGAAGGCCTATTTATTGTTAAGAAATAATGGAAAACCCTAAACATCAAAAAACCTAACCCTAGGAGATGAAGCACCAAAAATATGATCCTCGTTTGGGTAAATTGGTACATCAATCTTCCCAGGGACGTAACCTGGCATATAATCTTTGTTTGAGGCTCTCAATACCTTGTTAGAAAGATATATCCAAGGACTACAAATTTTTATGTCAGAAACATGGAAGGAACTTCCATGTTGCTCTCGGTTTTCCCAAAAAAACGTCATTTAGGGCCTCAAAATGGCTCCAAAATTTCAAGACCTGAAAAACTACTAAATATAGTAAGTTATGCTCAAACTAAAAAACTGAAATAACTGATGGTGGGGGTCTAAATCGAATAGGTTTATGGCCACCAATATCCACCTGGATCATTCCTCCCCCTTTAGGAAGCAATGTTCCCCATTGCATTGAGTTCATCCATGGGATGAGACAAATTCTTCTCAACTTGCTATTAGATTTGTTGAAGATGTCATGGACCTGCTGGCGGATGTGCTGGAAGTAGGTCTCATAGTGGTCACAAGTTAGAGAGAGATGACATAGTGAGAGATGGTTGAATGCTGGATACTCCATATAGGATAGGTGATGGACACAAGTACTATTCTAGTTCTAGTTTTGATGGGAATTATGATCATCATCATTATCATCCTTATAGGATGAGTAACAGGGGATACTTTCCATATGATTTCAAGAAAGAAAAAAACCTACTTTTGATGGAGATTTGAAGAAGTCAGAAGATGCAGAGGCTTGGATACTTGGGATGAAGAAGTTCTTTAAGTTGCATAATTAAACAGATAATGTGAAGGAGAGAGTGGTTATCTTCAGCCTAAGAGGTAAAGCATATATATGGTGGGAATATGTAAAGCGAGTCAGGGACATCAGGACAGAGGACTTGAGTTAGCATAAGTTCATGAGGCTTTTCAGGAAGAAGCACTTGTCCAAAAGGTACTACAATAGTAAGGCCAAAGTATTCTATGGGCTAAATATGGGAGTGATGACAGACGAAGATTACACAACCAAGTTCTTGGAGCTACCGAGGTATGTACCGCATGTTAAAGATGAGAAGGCTAAAGTTAAACATTTTGTCAGTGGTTTGCCATTATATTTTAGAGATCGGATTTAGTATGATGAGCCTTATTTAGTTGAGGAAGTTATTGTGAAATTCAAGAATTGTTATGAGCAGTCAAAGTGTAAGAATGAATCTCAACAAGGATGGTAAGGGGAAGATAAAGTAAAGTTAAATGACAGGCGCAAATAACAAGGCCACAAAATGCATAAGAGAAATAAAATGTGTCACCACAAAATAAGTTCAATGCAGCTAGATAGGGACATGGGTTACAACAACATCATAGAGGTGATGGTAGTGGGAGGTTGGAGCATTGGATATGCGGTAAGGAGCATCTAAAGAGAGATTTTTCATAGAATTAGGGTGTTAGGCCTTAGATATATAATGCACAAGAGGCACAAACTGTTGGGGATGTTGGTGAGAGCATTCCTCATATCTATGCAACATTGGATAATAGGCAGGGAGACCATCAGGAATATATCATTGAAATGGACATTAAACTTTTTGATCATGTTGTTTCTATTTTGATTGACCCTAGATCTAATTATGGTTATGTTAGTCCTGACTTGGTGAATAAGTGTGGTTTGAATAAATAAGTGCATGTAGATCCTTGGTTAGTGCAGTTGGCTATAGGTACAAAGAAAAAATTCCATCATTGGGTAAGAGCTTATGCATTTGATTTGAATGGCATGTGTACACGAGCACATATAAATGTATTGTCATTGGGATCGTACAATATTCTCTTGGATATGAAATGGTTATACCTTCGTACGACCAAGGTGGATTGTTATGACAAATCCTTTGAGTTCTTTGATGACAATGGAGAACAAAGAATCTTTCGGGGTAAGAAGAAAGAAACATCATTTAGGATGGTTACGAATATGCAAACCAAATGCAATCACATGAAAGGGTGTGTGTTATTTGCAATGCACATTTCTAGTGACAAAGGTAAGGAAGTTGAGGATGCATATTTTTTTACTAGGTTTCCAGTTTGATAGCAATTTTAGGATGTATTTTTCACAAAGATTTCAAAATTTCCACCTCACATTGAAGTAGACTTTTCTATTGAGCTGGTACCAGGGGAAGCACCAACATCAAAGGAACCTTACAGGATGAGCACACTGGAGTTGGTAGAGTTGAAGCTGAAATTGAAGGAAATTCTTGACAAGGGATACATTAGGCTAAGTGTATCACCTTGGGGTGCACCAATATTGTTTGTAAAGAAGAAGGATGGTACTCTCAGATTGTGCATTGATTACATGCAATTGAACAAGGTGACCATCAAGAAAAAGTATCCATTACTGAGGATTGATGACTTACTCCATCAGCTAAAGGGAGCAACAGTGTTATGGAAGATTGATTTGAGATCTAGATATCATGAGGTATGCATTAAGGAAGAGGAAATTTCCAAGACAAATTTCCAAACCAAGTATGGGAATTATGAGTTTGATGTAGTTCCATTCGGTTTAACTAATGCTCCAACTACCTTTTTGTGCTTCATGAATAGTGTGTTGCATCCTTATCTAGACAATTTTGTTATTGTATTCATTAATGATATACTAGTATATTCTAGAAATGAAAAAGCGCATGTCAAACACTCAGCAGCAATATTGGTATTGTTGAGAGAGAATAAATTATATGGAAAGCTGAAAAAGTGCATCTTATTTCAGACATAGGTACATTACTTGGGACATGTTGTCTCGAAGGAAGGCATAATCGTGGATACAAAAAAGATAAAGAGTTATCATGGAATAGGAAGCTCCTAGAAATGTGGATGAGGTGAGGTCCTTCATTGGTTTGGAAGGTTATTATAGGTGGTTCATCAAGAAATTCTCACAGATTTCTTATGCTATTACATCATTTCAAAGGAAAGGTAATAAGTTTTAATGGTAAGAAGAATGTGCGGCGAATGTTGAGAAGTTGAAGCAGTTGTTGACAAATGCTCCAATGCTAAAAATCGCAGATTTGGATAGGGATTTTGTGGTACGTATCGATGCTTGGAAGAGAGTACTTGGTGGAGTCCTTATGCAGGAATGACAGGTGACATGTTTTGAGTCATGGAAACTAAATGAGCATGAGTAGAATTATCTAACACATGATCTTGAGTTGGCAGTGATCATTATTTCATTGAAGATGTAGAGGCACTATATTCTTGGTAGGAGTTTTTACTTATGAGTGATCAAAGTGGGTTGAGATAATTTTTCAACCAACCGAATTTGAATTCCAAGCAAGCTATATGATTTTCCATGATCAGTGAGTTTGACTTCAAGATTAGGTACATCAAGGGAAAAGAGAATAGGGTTGTAGATACTTTTAGCAGACAGATACAGGTGAATCATATAACATCTATGAGCTCCTATGGGATATAATGATAGTATTAGACCTTATAGGAAGGTCAATAGGATATCAGATATAGAGTTCTTATGCACAACTTACAACAGATTAGGGGTACATGTACAATTAGTGGTACAAGTAAAATTAGTGGTATAGGTATAAGTACAAGTGCATGTATAGGTGCACATGATGTGGACTATTGTCTTGCAGATGGATTATTCAGGTTTAGAGGAAGGATATATGTGCCAGACAATAGTGGTCTCAAGAAGGTGATATTGAGGGAGTTTAATGCGAAAACATATTCAGAGGATAGCAAAAGACATCAACAACAATGAAGAAATTTTATTATTGGACGAACCTATAGAAGGATGTGGCAGATTTTGTGGCTAGATTTTTGGATTGTTAGCAGGTAAAGGTAGAGTGTAGGCATCCTTGTGGACTTCTACTACCAATTGTGATTCCATAGTGGAAATGGGAGGTCATTTCCATGGATTTTATCACAGGCTTTCCCAATACATCTATACACATGATTCCATCATGGTTGTTGTGGATAAGTTCAAAAAGGTTGTGCACTTCATTCCAGTGAATACTACGTATTCATATAGTGATCTGGAACAGGTGTTCATCAGATACATGGTCATATTGCATGGTGTTCCAAATAAGATTGTGTCAGAGAAGGATGCAAAGTTCACTTCCATGTTTTGGAAGGAGTTGTTTGGAGGTTTGGGCATAGAGTTGGAATTCAATACAACTTATCATCGGTAGACAAATGGATAGACTGAGAGGGTAAACAAGATATTGGAGGACATCTTGAGGATTTATGTGATTCATGAACAACTAAATTGTGAAGAGTATCTTCCACTAGAATAGTTTGCTTACAACAATGGGTATCAGGAATCATTCAAGATGAGTCTTTTTGAGGTATTGTATGGGTGAATTTGTAATACTTGCATCGGTTGGAGTGATCTGGCGAAAAGGGTATTGATTAGACCATACATGTTCGCAGAGATGGAACAAGAAATACAGGTAATCAAGAATAATATGAAAGAAGCACGGGATAGGTAGAAGAGCTATGCAGATCAGAACAGGTTATTTAAGGAGTTTTTGGTTGGGGAACAACTATACTTGTGCATCAAACCCAAGAAGAGATCCTTACGGATTGGATCATGTGCCAAGATGGCACCTTGGTTTTGTGGACCTTTCAAGATTCTTGAAAGGATTGGGTCAATAGCATATTGAATTGCACTGCCTCAGACAACGAAATTCCATGATGTTTTCCATGTGTCATTTCTTAAGAATTATGTTAAATATGTTGATCATGTGATTGAATTCTCTGTATTGCAGGTGGATCTAGATAGATAATTCCAACCGAAACCTCAGTGTATATTGCAGATAAAGGTACTCATGCTTCAGAACTGGGAAATCGAGCATGTTAAAGTGTAGTGGAAGCACTTTGGGCTTGATGAAGCTACATGGTAGATATCATATCAATGAAGGCTATGTATCCTTCATTGTTTTTTGGTTGAGGCAAAGAAGTTTTGGTATGATATTTTGGCATATGTTTGATATGATTTTTTGGTATATGTACATATGTATATGGATGTAAATACCACCATGAGCTATGTTATAAAGCTCTAATAAATGGTATGGGTGTCATGTAAATATGATTTTATATTTGCCATGTTGTCATGTTGGTTGCTTCTCAGTAGGTTGGTCATTTTAGATACTGCAACGAGCTAAGTTATAAAGCTCCATCAGAGTATGTTTTGATTACAATATTCTTATTTTGTGTAGGTGTTATTCAACTCCGAGGACAGTGTCCCCCAAGGGGGAGGGTTCTGTAACAACCCTGGTGAAAATTTCATGTAATAAAACGTAATAAAGGAAAAATAATCACTAGTATAAAATGATGAAATTAGTGACTAGGTGACTAAAAAATTTAGTCACCACAATTATTTTAAGTGAATTACTACTAAATTTGAGCAATTTTAAGTGAACAAAATAAAAATGACTAACTTAAACGACTAATTTAGTCTAGGGATAAAATATACGACTAGATAATAAGTGACCAAACTAAAAGCAACTAACTGAAATGACTAATTTATTCCATGACTAAAATAAATGACTAGATAATAAGTGACAAAATTAATAATGATTAACGTAAATGGCTACTATAATCCAAGAATAAAAATATGACCAAATAATAAGTACAAAAATTATATGAATTAGTCATTTATGTTAGTAATTTTTAATTGTGTCACTCCAGAAATGAAAAATTGCAATTTTGATACTAAAGAGTTTCATATCACTATAGGGGTCTCTAAATCCATTTGCAGTGTTAAAATTTAGAGACAAAGGGTTCTTTGAATCCATCTACAACGTTAAAATTTTGAATCCCCTTTTGTCTCTAAATTTTAACACTGGAGATGGATTCAAATATTCTCAACATCAGTTTGACCTTCCTTCATCATCGAGGCAAGGCTCTCATTCATGAGATCATCCAAGGAGGGCGAGGCCAATGGAACTTGAAATGAAGGACAAGAAAAAAAACAAACCGGAGAAAGTTGTAACTTCTGAAAGCCATAAAAAAATTATAACACATTGCATGTCTTTCTCTGATCTCTAAAATAATGAAAGGGAAACCAAACTCAGAGTTAGGGAACCCCGAGAAGAGTTTTGAAGCCCCTCAAAAATGGCCTCGAGCCTTGGGTTGGCCGAAACTAGAGGACCTGAATAATGCACAATTAGAGCAGGGGTTAGGGCCTCTAAATCGCTAGATGACTGCCCTATCAAATTATTAACTTTGTTTTCTAAAGTCCTGGTAAGGCCTGAAAGCTGAGGCATGGTGACCTTTCGATATAACTTCCAAATGAAAATGGATAAAACCCTTGCGAATAGCCCAAATTTGGTGAAAACCCCCTCCTCCAATGCATAATCCACCAACTCCTCCTCCTTCATGTGGGTTTGATAGGAAGAAACCAACATCTCATCTGAAAAATATATTTGATGAGTAGTTGTGTGTCTTCAAAGGGTTTGTCATGGCAACGATCTATATACTTAAAAAATATACGTCATGTGAATAAAAATCTCATGGTTATCATATAATATTATCTTGAATTTTGACAAGGATATCAGAGGCTGACATTGTCTAGAGCCCATTCACTCTTTGTCAAAACTACGCCTCGCTCTAGTCTGAAACTCCACACCCCTTTCTCCACCTGCAATTTTTCCATGGGCCTATAAGGTTTCTCCATAATTATTGAATTCCTCTCCCATGGTAGAGATGTCGTAATGTCATATTTAACATTTTGACTCTGTAAAAAGAAATGAAAATAAAAATAAAAATTTATAACTATAACTATAATTAATAATTAAACCGACCTAGATCCATCTTAACTCTGGATCTAGGAAGTGCAATCAAATTTTTCTTAAAGTGCAAACCTCTCTTTTAAAGTGAAAAGATATTTAATCCCCTTAGTATAAAGTTAAAATATATCTAAACCAGAATGAAAAAATAAAAATAAAAAATAAGAAAACAAAATAACTTACTAATTCAATTGCCTTTCTTTTTGAAAAACATCAAAACGTTTATAATTTTTAATAATTTAAAAAAAAAATCAAAATATTTATTATATTCAAATAATATTATTTTCACATTATAATTATTGTAAAAATTTTGGGCCTTTTTCATTTGTAATTTCATTTTCCCACCAATGAGGATTGCCATGAAAATGCCCACAAAACACATTGATTCATAATTGGTACCTTGTCGACCTCGGTACCTGCATCATCAACATATTGCAGCAAGTGCAACTGAGGCTAGTGGAACGAAGCTCTGAGTGTACTCCATCAAATGCACCAGAAGGGAATCTCAATCGATTTCAATACCTATGCATCTCTTTTGCAGGCCTGTGGTGATGCCAAAGCACTAACGCAAGGCTACGCCCAACATGTGTTTCTCGTTCCTATCACCGAATTGGTTAGTATTCTAAATTTATCTCCACTTCTGTTAGTTTCTATTCATTAACCTATGGTTGTATCTATGCTGGGCTAGCTTTGATTAGCACCCTCTCTAGTTTTCTAAATCTTACATGGCGGTTGGTTATTATAATTATAAAATCCCAATTGATATTCGTGGAAATCGCTGCTATTTTTATTCTGTTGCAAATCAGTTTTAGGTTAAATACATTCTAATGCATGGCATTCTGTTAGAGTTTGGAATAAGGGGAAAATTTACTTAAGGTTTGATTAAATTATGCATTCTCAAATAATGTTTCTCAAGTTGTCTTGAATGTCGCATGTTTGGGTTTTTTCTTTTAATGATTTCCTGTTGATGGGATTATATGTGGAAACCCCTACTACTTTTATTTTGTTGGAGATTATTTATATTATAATGCATAACATTATGTTGGATTTTATGATGAAGGGAAATTTACTAGAGGTTTGATTAAATTATGCACTCTCTAAGAGTTTTTCTCAATATTTTTGGAATGTCTTATGTTTGGGATTTTTGTTTTAATGATTTCCTGGTAATTGGTTTTTCAAATTGGTCCTATGAAATTAAATATTAAAGCAATGTTTTAAAATTTTGTTTGATAGAACTTATTTACATGATAGTGTATTGGTTTTAAGGTTAATTGGATATTTTTTTTTAAATTATGAAAATAGTTACTCTGAATCATTATTGTTATTATCTCAAAACACAACCAGTGGAGTGGAAACTATTCAAATACTAGCAACACTTTGGTTGTTGAATTTACAACCAATTCTCCTCATATCCTGAGCCTACCTACCAATCTGATTTGACTTAAAAAAAGAAGTCCAGTAGCTGTGAAATACCTTTTCTTAGTCAGGTGTTGGCAACTTGTAACATGAGTGAGAAGAAATTGGTCCTACACCAATCGTCCCTCCAGAATCTATGTACGTATCTTTTGGTTTATAGAGATTTATTAAATATTAAATTTGATCCCTAATCACTCAAATGGAGGAGGATGAGCATGCTCACTTATTTTTCTATAGATAAAGAGATCAGAACATCTTAACATATCATGATCACCACCTACCAGTGTCCTTCTCAGGCAGTAATAGAAGATTGAAGAATTATGATTTTCTAATACACATCAAAATCAACTTACAGGCCAAAGTGAATTGCTTTTCTGTACATGAACAAGGTTGCCGTAAAGTTCACATTGCCAACAATTTGGCTAAAAGAATGCATTTGTTGTTAGTCAAAGCTGCAGTCGAAATATTTGACCATGCTATAAAAAGAAGATATTAGATGGAACAAAATTAGAATGCATATGTAACAGTATCTTCAGGTGGATCGATTTTTTCTACCAAATATCCTTCCTCTTTTGTCAATCCTTTTCACAGAAGTAAGCTCTACGACATTATCCACAGTTCACTGAATGATGCATGATGAAGATGAATAAGCCACAAACAGGGTTATAGTAAAATAATAAGAACTCAAGCTATGAAGCCACCTAAGAGAGTGTTACCATTTACACCTTTTGGAGCTGAAGCAAAGAAGATCACTAGGAGTGTTGGAAGTTTCAGCCACAACATGTATTTTCCTTAAAAAATTTCCAAGAGTACTCCAAAGGTTTTTTTTTTTTAATGAGACTATCCAAATGATGCTTCTATAATCTTCAAAAAGGATTATCTAAAGGAAGTGCTTCAATAAACTTCAACAATACTGCTCCAAAGAATTATCTGTGCCAAATCCAAATGTTGCTTCTAAAATGTTTAGTGACTGTTATAGATGATGACTTTGGGAGTGCTCCGAAAATTCTCTGAGTGATACTCCAAAAGAACTGTCTCAAGACTCCAAGTAGCCACACATGAAGTGCCTAAGTCGAATTTTTTGATGCTGGTATAATCTGAATTCAGTTGTTACCACAGTCAAAATTAAGATGCCTAAAAACTTCTTAATGTTAAGACTTCTTAGCACTTTGAGTTGAAGGACACCTAACATGGGAAAAAAATTGAACAGGTAGAGGCTTGAAGACTTAAGATACTTAAATAGATAGATCCAAGATGAAAGTTGATATTAGATGCAAAAACCACATGAGCTAGAAAAATAACTAGCCAAATTCCAAGACTCTTTCACCAACATGAGGTAAGAATTATACAAGACAATCTTGCAACTCTTTCAATTATGAAGAAAATTCATTTAGCTAGGTAATTGGTAAGAGGAGAGGTTCACCAAAATGACTGCTTAGTTACCAAGTGTTGAACCTCATAATTATCCTCTCTCTGACATCCTTTCTCACCTTTTTCCCTTACTTTCTCATAAGTTCATATACTCCAATCAATGATAAATGTCATGTTTTGTCTCAAGGAATGCATTTAAATGATTTCCATGTTATATTTTGATGTTCTTTCTATTCAAATGGATTTTTTAAATTTGGCTATAGAACGTAGCCTATTCTGCAGCTAATCATGGGTTTCGCAACTACTTTCATGATCTGACAGGTTCCAAGGATTCAATTGATAAATGAGCCACATGGACATTTCCAGAAAAATCTACACATGGACTTAATCCTATCTACTTGATTGAGATCGATAGAAAAGGATTCTTGAGATCGTGGTCAAAGTTCGGTCAAAGGGAGTAAGCCGAGACCAGAAGGAATCTTGATTTTCTCTATCGTAGCAAATCAAGATTTAAACAGTCAAACTCCAATTCTATAAGTCATTTAAGATTAGCCACTTGTAGGCAGAACTAGCTCATAACACTTATGTTTGTTTTATTTAAATATCGGTTGTACAGAACCGAGATTAAGGAAGTTTTTGCTGGCACATTGTTTATTATTTTAAGACTTTATTCTATTATAATACAATGATCGTGTTCACGGTACCAGTGATTGCTTAAGTTCATATATGACCAGCTAGGATCTCAACTGAATCTGTTGCAGAGGGCCTCTACACAGGAGGAGGTTTTTCGTTCATTGTTTTAGTTTAAATTCTTTACTCTATTTTTGTTAATTCTGTCTTCTAAATAGATTCATGTTACATTACAGTTTTGATTAGTTGCATAGGATTATATCATGAATGTCTTCCTAGCATCAATAGAATAACTTTGTAATGATTGATCTTCTAAAAAAAAATTGTGAGAATAGATCTATCTATTTTCAAATTGGATTAAGTTTGAAGTGATAGAGCTCACAATTATCTAGTTTCCTTTACTGTTTTTTTATTTACTTTCTTAGATTAAAACTATCAATTAATTCCATAATCGGATTTTCTTGAAAGTCATTTCAAGAAAATGATTTTATCAAAATGATAAACTAAATAATTGAATATCTAATTCATGCAATTATTGAGTTTTCCTCTGCATACTTTACTTGCTTTTCTAGGACATTAGAAACTAAGATACAATTGGTTGTTTACACATCATTTCAAGAGGATAATACTTCATATTGAATGCTGGAGTAATCAAATATACATTAGTTTTTTACAATCAGTTGAGCTTTAACTTTTCATGCTTTCACATTTTCTTTTAGATCCTCATTTAATTGCATCACTGAATGTTCTCAAAGGTCATTCCAAGAAGTTGATTTTATCATATTTCTAGATTGAATGATTGAATATTTAATTCATGAAATTACTGAGTTTTCCTTTGCACACTTTACTTATTTTTCTAGAACATTAGAAGCTGAGGTATAATTGGTTACTTACACATCATCTCAAGAAGGTGACACTTCATATTGAATGTTGGAGTAACTAAACATAAATTAGTTGTTTTATTTTTCTGATTTCACTTAGAATACCATTGCAATTTCAATTTCAATTATAAAATTTATATCCATTGAATATGACTAATTTTATATTAGAAGTCATTAGAATAGATACTCTCTTCTTCAGATCAGATTCTAACCAACCAATAGTCTTTGATTCATTTTCATGCAAGTTAATTTAACTTAGGAACACTTCCTTTTCTTCCTTCTTAAAATTCATTAAGGTTCATTTGATTTCTCTCATAGTTTTAGATTAACACTCTTATATATAAAGAAAAAAGCCTCAAAAAAACATAAAATGTATACAACGAAGTAATAACAAGGTTAACTAAGCACATATAGTGCACCACACTTCATCAGTTTACAAACCTTGGTTGATAATTTATGTAAGAAATTTAAGTCATTAAATTAACTAAACATTTTTGTGCCGTGGTTGGGGAAGTGTAATTAGATAGCCTTATTTCTTACATCTAAAGAAAATTATATGCGTAGAGAAAGAAATTCTAGGGGTATATTCATAGCTAGAGGCAGGGGTTTAATTCCTACAACACCACTCTCCACCAAGACCACGAAGTGATACACCTCCATCTCAGACTCATATTCCATACTTCACTAGACATAGACTTCTTAAATTCCTAAGGTCAGAAATCCAATTAGGAGGATCTCCTATTTCATCCACTGAGGCAATCTTAGAGGAAGAAGATCCTACATCTCACAAGAAATAGGGAAATTGATAGTTCTTTCGGATTCCCTATAGTTGATGGAGAGAAAAATGCCACAATGAAAAATATCTCACCTTCTGTCCTCCCAAATTTTCATGGATTAAAAAGTGAAGATCCTAAAACCTTTTTATTTGAATTTGAAGTCTTGTGTAGAACTTATGATTATTTACAAGACTCCCAAAAACTTAAGTTGTTTCCTTCAACATTGAAAGTAGCAGCTTTAAAATGGTTCATGGGTTTAATCATTCAGTCTATCAGAACTTGGAATGACATGAAACAAGCATTTTTAGAAAGGTATTTGGATTATTGCATACCCATTAATCACAAGGATGAAGTATTTAAAATGATACAAAAGGAAGACGAGAATTTGGAGAATTTAATTGAAAGGTTCAATTACAACATAAAAAGAGAAAAAATGGATAATTTAGATCAAGATACCTTAAAAGTTATTTTATTAAAATCCATTAGAGATGAATGGAGAGACATCCTCAACATGATGGGGAAGGGGGAGATCTCTCAACTCCCTTTATCTGATATTTCTAAATTATGTATTCATCTCTCAAGTGGAAAAGCAAAAACTGGGAAAAGTCCAAGAGATCCTTCTCTTGCTAGAGTAGATAAATTTGCAATTGGAACAATAAGTAGGGCAGAAATTGGAAACATGCTTGATGAATTTAAAATAGATATTTTAGGGAGTCTTAGTGAACAGATACACACCATTAAATTACAAAACAAACAGAAAGTCAAGACTGATGCTTTAGCTATTTTCTGTCCTAAATGTAGAAAAAAGCATGCTTTAAGAGAATGTCCTCTTGATGCAAAAGTCATAGAGACCTTTATGATTTGTTTAGAATGTCATGAAACTAAGAGTTTCCCTTAAATTCCATGTCTTAAGGTTATTTTTCAAGAAGAAACAACTTCAAATCCAATAGAATATCTTTGCTTTGTCTCTAGAAGACCATGGTAGGGGCCACAAACTCAAGGTTTTAACAATAAAATGTATACTCAGCCCCCACCAAATAATTGGACTTATAGGTAAAAACCTTGGCCTCAATCTCAAACTCAATCTTGGGCACAAGGAATGCAAAATTCCTATGGAATTTTCACTCAATACTATCAATATCCTCCATCATATATAAACTATCCTCCCCAACAAATTCCTCAACAAAATCAACAACCCCAACTCCAAAACCAAAATCCACAACTTTCATTACCATTTCCTTGAAGACCAAATTAACTACCTGACCAACCATTACCAAACCCCAATAATAAAAATCCTCATAATAATTATATAATAGAAGGACAACAATTTCCAACATACATGATTACCCCTCTAGATCGCAATGATGTCCAACTTAGATTTAGTAGGATACTAGAAAATAAAAAGCCTTCTGTAGTTATTCAAGAACAAGATCATTTTGAGGAAGATTCTCTACAACCAAATAAATTTTTTTAGGAAGGAATATCTCTTCAAAAATAGAATTATGAAAATGAAAAACAAAACAGCCAGTAAACTCAAATCTTATCATAGAGCAACCATCAATACTTACTTCTAAAACTCCTTTTCCTGAAAGATTACAAGTTGATAAAGGGGTAGAAAAGCATATTTTGTTGCCCAATTATTATTTTCTAGATGAATTGAAAAATGTCTGCTTCAAAATCCCTTTGTTATAGGCCATTAAAGTGATTCCAATTATAGTCAAAACAATAAAAGAGTTGGCCATGAAGAAACCAGGAAGAAACACAAAAGAAATAAAAATAATTCAGCTTGTAGGAAAAATTGCCGACATAATGATGGGTAAAATTTCCATACAAAAATTTTTAGATCCAAGAAGTCTAGTCATAAAAACACATATCAATGGTGTTTAAATTCAAAATACATTGATTGATTTAGGAGAAGCAATAAACATCATGAGCAAACAAACCATGGAACAACTCAAACTTCCTAATCTTATGTATACACCTACATTACGGCAATTAGCAGACAGATCTGTAATCAAGCCAGATGGAGTGTTAGAAGATATTTTAGTATCCCGAGACTCTTGGGAGTATCCTATTGATTTTATGATCTTAAATCCTAAGAACAATCTAGGAGTACATCCACTTATATTAGGAAGACCTTGGTTGGATACACCTGATGCTTTCATTAGTTGTAGATCTTGTGACATGTATATCTCTGATGGTAACTCAACAAATAAATTCACTCTATATCCTCCAGAAAAAACAATCACGGATTTAGATGACAAATAATGGATTGATGATGACAATGATATACAACCTTTGTTTACTATTTCAACCATTAGTGAAGATAGTCGAATCTTAAATTCAATAGAAAAATTTGAATCATCCTCAGAATATGAACATGATCAATTTCAAGAAAAATTAAATATTGAATATTTGTCATCTAGATAGATGTCTCTTCATTCTATGGAAGAATTTGGTAGCTCTATTGTTGAGATATTTCCAAGAAAAACTTTGAACATAAACAAAAAGTTAGAGAGATTACAACAGGAAAAGTTAATCAAAACATTACAACAACATTCTTCTGCATATGCATGGGAATACATTGACATGAAAGGGATTATTCCTAAGACTTGTATACATCACATCTATATTAAGGAAAATTGTAAACCTATCACACAACCTCAAAGAAGGATGAATCCAAATCTTAGGGAAATTGTGAAAGAAGAGATGCAAAAATTGTTGAATCTAAACTTCATTTACCCAATTTCAGACAGTCAGTGGGTTTCCCCTTTAGTGATTGTACCAAAAAGGAATGGTAAATGGAGGGTATGCATTGATTATAGAGAATTGAATAAACCTACCTTAAAATATCATTTTCCTTTACCCTTTATAGATCAAGTATTGGATAAATTAGTAGGTAAAAAGTATTTCTCATTCTTGGATGGTTTTAGTGGTTACGATCAAATTCAGGTACCATCTAAAGACAAAGATAAAACCACATTTACCAGTCAGTGGGGGACTTATGCCTACCAAGTACTTCCTTTTGGATTGTGCAATGCACCTGCAACGGGCAGTACTAGGAATTTTTTCTAATCTAATACATGATTGTGTAGAGGTGTACATGGATGAATTTACAATTTATGGGAATACATTTGAAGAAGCATTAGAAAATTTGGAAAAAGGTTCTTAAAATATGTAAGGAAGAAAACCTTTCACTAAGTCATGAAAAATGTTTTATGATGTTTACATAAGGGATTGTTTTAGGACATCACATTTCATAATATGGAATTAAAGTTGATACATCTAAAGTTGAAGTAATCTCCAAACTATCAATTCCAAGTTTTCAAAAGGATGTTAGAATTTTTCTAGGATTCATAAGATATTATAGAATATTTATAGAAAATTTCACTAAAATAGCATCTCCACTCTTCAAGTTACTTACCAAAGATTGTGAATTTAGTAGGAATCCTAATTTCCAATTGGAATTTGAAACTTTAAAAACAAAAACTTCTGAAGCACCCATCTTAAGAGGTCCAAATTGGAAACTACCTTTTCACATTTCAACAGATGCTTCAGATACATCTCTAGGAGCTATATTAGGACAAAAATATTTGATCCCCTATGCCATCTATTACACAAGAAAGAATTTGAGTCTCACTGAGTTAAATTATACTATAACTGAAAAGGAATTCTTAGTTGTTGTTTATGCTATCAACAAATTTAGAAATTATATTATAGGCTATGAAACCTTTGTTCATACAGATCATTCTGCAATTAGATACTTAATGAATAAATCTATTAATAATGGTAGAATTACAAGATGGTTATTACTAATGTAATAATTCAACATCACCATTCTAGACTGGCCTAGAAAACAAAACACAGTTGCTGCTTTCTTGTCTAGAATTCAAAATATCAAAGATGACACTCCAGTTGAGGATACATTTCCTGATGAATATCTTTTTGCAATAACTACGAAAATTCCTTGGTTTGCAGGAAAATTACCCTCACATTTGTTTCCTAGGGAGAAAAGAAAAATTATTCAAGTAAGTGCAAGGTACTCATGGATTACTAATGAACTATATAAAATAGGTCCAGATCTCATTATCAAAAGATGTGTTTAAGAAGATGAAATCCATAAAATTCTTAAGACATGCCATGATGAACCTTGTGGTGGACACTTTACTGACAAGAGGACAACCTATAAAATCCTTCATTTGGGATGTTATTGGCCATCCATCTTTAGAGATACCAAAGAATATGTCAAAAGGTGTGACAGGTGCCAAAGGATAGGGAAACCTACTCCATCAGATGAAATGCCATTGCAACCTCAGGTACTCATAGAACCATCTGAAAAATGGGCATTGGATTTTGTTGGGCCAATCAGTCCACCATCTAATCAAAGGAAATATATTTTGGTATGTACTGATTATGTCACTAAATGGGTAGAGGATAAATCACTACCTTTCGCTAATGAACATTATGTAGTTAATTTTATTTTTTAGGATATCTTCACTCATTTTGGTGTTCCAAGAGAAATTGTGACAGATCAGGGATCCCATTTTACATACAAGTTGGTGAAAAGGCATGTGGAATATTACAAGATTAAGCACAGAAAGTCTACTCCTTATCATCCACAAGAAAATGGTTAAGTAGAGTCTACCAATAATGTAATTGAAGAAATTCTCACTAAGGCTCTACATATACATAGAAGAGATTTGGCATAAAGGCTTCCTGAAGCCTTATGGGCCTACATAACTAGGACATACTCCTTATGAACTTGTTTATGAAAAGCAAGTCTTGTTTCGTAAAGAGTTTCAGATTTGAACCTTCAAGATGACAGTCTAATTGGGACTTGATTTATCAGAAGCACAGAGACATAGATTGGAGCAACTCAGTGAGCTTGATGAAATTAGGCAAGATGCAGTTCAAATAACTAGTATAGTCCAGCAACAAAGGGATAAATGGCAAGATAGATATATTAAGGAGAAGAAGTTTCAAGAAGGGGATTGGGCACTTTTGTTCGATTCAAAATTCAAAGATTTTCAAGGAAAGTTTCAGACTCATTGGCTTGGGCTGTATCAGATTGAAAAATACTTTGACAATGGAGCAGTCAAGATAAGGACAATCGATGAAGAAAAGGTACCTCTTCTTGTTAATGGTCATCGATTGAAAGTATATCATAAACCAATTTCAAGAGAAGCGTTTATGAAGATTTTCCAACATAATATTGATATGAAGTTAGTGAAGAAGAATTTTTCTTCTTCACTAACTTAGCTTTTATTTTTCCTATATAAAAAAGAAAAGAAAATAAAAGAAAATATTATAAAAAATAAAATAAATAAAATAAAAAAATAAAAAAATAAAAATAAATAAAAAATAAAGTGTATAAGTATGAAAACCAGTCAATGATTGGAATCCTTATACAGAAAATACAGGGTGAAAATCAGAGATCCCTGACATCCTATATTTTCCATTTCTTCTCTGTAATAAGTAGTAATACAAAACTAGATTCATATTCCATTTTTGCAGTCCATAATCTATAGTTTCAATCCATTTCATAGTCATATTCCACTTACATTCCATTCCACAGTCATATTACACTTTCATTCCATTTCACAGTCATATTCCACTTACATTCCATTCCACAGTCATATTCCATTTCATAATTACATTCCACATTTTGCAACTGATTCTATTCTCCAAGTTGATTACATTATGCAGCTTATTACATTCTGCAACTGATTCCATTCTGCAAGTTGATTGAACATTCTGTAGTTGATTACATTCTGCAGTTGATTCCATTCTGCAACTGATTCTGCAAGCTGATTCCACATTCTGCTGCTGATTCCATAATTTTCAGCCACATTCCATTTCATTCAGCAGCTCTGACACATTTGTACAACCTACTAAAAAATGATGAATACAGGAAATTGAAGGACTACATGAATACCACCATGCTAAAAGGTACCTGCAAAATCAACACCAAAGAAATGACAACGAAAGGTTAGTTCTAAAGGTAAAGTTGCTAAAATTTATTTTAATATCAAGTTCAAAACATTAGCCTGTATAATATGGATGATCATATGCTCCCTTGACATAACATCATTTGATTTGATTGAGATTTCCATCATATCATAGACCAGCCACATCATCTGCACTATCTTTCATAACGGTCCACAACAGACTCCCCCATTTATGATTAATGGTCATGATATGTTGACGTGACATATCCGTCTATGTTTCTTCAAAACCCCAATCTATACCACTTATTTATTCCTACAAACCCTCGATGCCTTTCATCAGATCCGTTATCCAATTCATTTCGTAACAGAGAAGGATACTTTTGAAGGTTAGACTATTCATAATAGAAGGTAGGGACGGATAGTTAGATCAGAACCAGTGGAAACAAAATATATGGAAGGATATCCTCATATCAAGGAAATGTTGCAGAAAGCTAGATGGCTCAAATTCATAGAGAAATTCGATGGTTTTCACAAAGAGATGACAAAGTCTTTTTCTAGGTCTTTTGATGGAACAGAAGTGGAAATTGGAGACATCAAATTCACAGTTACTGAAACATTCATAGCTGAAGCCACGGAACTCCCAAGGGTTGGCGAAACATGGTTCAAAAACAAGGAATTTCACAATGAATGATGGAAAGTTATCCTCAAAAACCAAGGTATGGATTTTTTTGTTTTCATAAAAGGTATCCCCACCTCAGCTCTTAAAAAAAAATGGAGGAAAATACTCTTGGTTTTACAGAAATTTATCACTTGTGAAGGAATTTTTGGTTGCATGTATGTATATCATATTCGATTATTGATGAATTTCTTAGAGAATGGTGAAAAAAATATTCCCTTCATTTTACTAAATAGCTTAAAAAGGATGTCTATAAACATGCAGAAGAGAATACATTTTATAGATAACACTATGCACCATCATGGGTTGATAAAAATAGTTGTTGAGTTTCATTTAAAAAGTATAGAAGATTCCTGGGAGAATTTTCTTATCAAAAACCATTTCCAGGAAGTACCAGAGCAACCTAAAGAACACAATGTTAGAAAAAGTAGAAGGAAGAAGATTGATACAAACAGTGAAGACATACTTGTATCTTCATTTCAGAAAAATGATGAAAATCTCATCTTTGTAGAGCTACAGAGAACAGAAAGAAAAATAAAGTCAAGACAGGAGGTAAGATAAGAAAGATAAGCAATATTACAAGTGAGGAAAGTGTAAATCCTCTACAGCTAAGAAGGAGCTCCAAACTCTGAGGTTTGATGAAGAAAACACTACCAAAATAGATAGAATTTATAAGTCTAGATGAAGAAACTCCAATACCATCTCCTGTCAATATTTCTCCTCCACATAGTCCTCAAAATTCTCCTATTCATAATTTTGAAGGTAGCCCCAGCAAAAAATCTCCAGGGATAGACCCAACACAACAAGAAATATATTATTACATAGAATCACTGGAGAAGAGAAATACAATAATGAATCAAGAACCTCCTATAAATCCACAAGAACCTCTAGTTGATACTCTCAAACATGAAATTTATGAACTAGAGATATTGAATAAGCATATTAAATAGAAGAATGAAGCCATGAAGTAGCAGAACAAGTTAGAAAAGGTAATTAGTGACAATACCATTCTACATTTAGGACTATGGTACCAAAAGAATAGGAAGTTGAAAAGAAAGAACAAATCACTAAACAAGACAATCATTAATCTCAAATACAAGCTACTTATGAGAAAGCCCAGGATGGCAATCACTTCAACGAAAAGTAAAATAAGGAAATTGGATGTGTTAACAGAAGTGTCTGAACAAATCCAGTAAGAGAGAAAAAATTCATATTTTTGGTAAATTTCGTCAGGACATGCAATGACTTCTCAGTGGGGGTATGTTGAACCTCAGAATTGTCCTCTCTCTGACATCCTTTCTCACCTTTTTCCTTTACTTTCTCATACATCCATGTACTCAAATCAATGATAAATGTCATGTTTTGTCTCAAGGAATGCATTTAAATGGTTTCCATGTTATATTTTGATGTTCTTGCTATTTGAATGGATTTTTGTAATTTGGCTACAGAATGCAGCCTATTTTACAGCTAATCATGGGTTCCATAGCTACTTTCATGATCTGACAGGTTCCAAGGATCAAATGGAGAAATGCGTCACATGCGCATTTCCAGAAAAATCTACACATGGATTTCATCCTATCTACTTGATCGAGATCGATAGAAAAGGATGCCTGAGGTCGTGGTCAAAGTCCGGTCAAAGGACGTAAGTCGAGAACATAAGTACTCTTGATTTTCTCTATCGTAGCAAATCAGGAGTTAAACAATCAAACTCCAATTATATAAGTCAGTTAATATTAGCCACCCGTAGGCAGAATTAGCTTATAATAGTTATGCTTGTTTTATTTAAATACCGGTTGTACAGAACCGAGATTAAGGAAGTTTTTGTTGAAACAATGTGTATTATTTTAAGACTTTGTTCTATTATAATACAAGGATCGTGTTCATGGTACCCATGATTTCTTAAGTGCCTATATAACCAGCTAAGATCTCAACTAAATCTGTTGCAGAGGGCCCATGCACAGGAGGAGATTTTTCATTCGTTTTTTTAGTTTAAATTCTTTACTCTGTTTTTGTCAATTCTGTTTTCTGAATATATTAATGTTGCATTACAATTTTGATAGTAGCATAGAATTATATCATGAATGTCTTCCTAGCATCAATAGAATAACTGTGTAATCATTGATCTTCTAAAAACATTTCGTGAGAATAGATCTATCTATTTTCAAATTGGATTAAGTTTGAAGTGATAGAGTTCACAGTTATCTAGTTTCCTATATTGTTTGTTATTTACTTTCTTAGATTAAAATTATCAATTAATTGCAAAGTTGGATGTTCATGAAAGTCATTTCAAGAAGATGATTTTATCAAAATTATAAACTAAATGATTGAATATCTAATTCATGCAGTTATTGAGTTTTCCTCTGCATACTTTACTTGTTTTTCTAGGACATTAGAAACTAAGATATAATTGGTTGCTTACACGTCATTTCAAGATGATAATACTTCATATTGAATGCTCGAGTAATAAAATATACATTATTTTTTTACAATCAGTTGACCTTTAAGTTTGCATGCTTTCACATTTGCTTTTAGATCCTCATTTAATTGCATCACTGGATGTTCTCAAAAGTCATTCCAAGAAGATGATTTTATCATATTTCTAGACTAAATGATTGAATATTTAATTCATGCAATTATTGAGTTTTCCTCTACACACTTTACTTTCTTTTCCAGAACATTAGAAACTAAGGTATAATTAGTTACCTACACATCATCTCAAGAAGGTGACACTTCATATTTAATGTTAGAGTAACTAAACATACATTAGTTGTTTTCTTTTTTCTGCTTTCTCTTATAATAGCATTGCAATTTCAATTTCAGTTATAAGATTTATATCCATGGAATAGGACTAATGTTAAATCATAAGTCATTAGAATAGATACTCTGTTTTTCAGATCAGATTCTAACCAACCAATAGTCTTTTATTCATTTTTATGAAAATTAGTTTAACTTAAGAACACTTCCTTTTCTTCCTTCTTAAAATTCATTATGATTCATTTGATTTCTCTCATAGTTTTAGATTAATGCTCTTAGATATAAAGAACAAAACCCCCAAAACAACATAAAAATACATACAACGAAGTAAGAAGAAGGTTAACTAAGCATATATAGTGCACCACACTTCATCAATTTACAAAGCTTGGTTGATAATTTATGTAAGCAATTTAAGACATTAAATTGGCTAAACACCAAGGTTTGAAAAAAAAGGAGTAGGAATTGAAGAAGCTAAAAGAAATTGTCTAAGATACCAAGCAATCCCTGTTCAATGCCACTGCAAAAGCTACCATCATGACAAAACCAAGCATGATAAACTCACCTTCCAAGATCCTATCTTAATAGCCCCTTAGAGATTTCCAAAAGCATAATAAAGACACGGGTTCGAAGTCATTGGGTCAAATTGTCTACGATCACCAAGGGTTGCTATGCAAGAAAAGCCAAGGGTTTATGCTCCTTGTTATAGCTCAATAGAGGCTCAATCATGAAGTCTAGGATTCAGTTGATAAAAACCAATCTCTCGTGCATTTTAAAAACACTCATCACCTCTCCAACGGTTTCCTAGTGACTACTTTTAAGACATAAAATTTTACCATTTTAAGGACTTCTTATTGAGATGCTTAAGGTCCCTCATGACCATCAAGTGACATATTTATAAGTTGGTGATCTTATTTATCATTATCATTTTCCACCATCCTTGGAAACCATAAATTGGTGATCCTATTTATAATTATCATTTTTCCACCATCCTTGGACACCATAAATTAGTGATCCTATTTATCGTTTTCCCATAAGTATTGTATTCATATGTTAGAGATTTTATTTATCATTTTCCCACCATCCTTGGACACCATTTTCTGTAGCACCATTGAGTAAAAATTTCTAAGAAATTGCCTTTGACTCCATAAGTGTTCTGTCATACTGTTGCACAATTATTCTCATGAAATAAAAACAATTATTGCAAAATTTACAGAGCCTAGACAAAAATACGGACGGACACTTGAGACCCATGTCTCAGTTTTTTAACATTTATGGAAATCAATACATAGTTTCTTTACAAAATATGTTTGATATAAACATGACAAGTATTTAAAGATATTATTATTTTTATAATGCTCAAATTTTATTTCCCAGACCTCTTTTTTACTAGATTTATTTTCAAAGTAACATGTCCATCAAGTTCTCCTATGGTAGTCTGGCAGCTCTGCCTGCAATCATAGTCATGATAGTTGGTGAGTGTCCATGTCTATTAGTCATTACTAAATTGTCACATGACAGTCATCTACTAAATATTATGAAGATACAAGGAATAGTACAACTTTTACAGGAATATTCGACTTGTAATAAATACAAAATTTCATAACCAACTTAAATAACATGGGAGATAGAAGGATTTTCTAACAAACATCAAAATCAACTTGCAGGTCAAAGTGAATCATTTTCCTATACAGCAACAAAGTTGCAAGAAAGTTCACATTGCCAACAATTTGGTTAAAGCAATTCAGATGTTGTTAATCAAAGCTGCATCTGAAATATTTGACCTTGCTATAAATAGGAGATATTAGATGGAACAAAATTAGAATGCAATATGTAACGGTATCTTCAGGCAGATGGATTGTTTCTTCCAAAGATCCTTCATCTTTTTTCAAGACTTTTCATAGAAGTAGACCCTATGAAATTATCCATAGTTCACTGAATGGTGCATGATGAGGATGAAGAAGCCACAAACAGGGCTGTAGTAAAATAATAAGAGCTCAATATCTGAAGCCACTAAAGAGAGTGTTAATATTTACACCTTTTGGAGTTGAAGCAAAAAATCTTGCTAGGAGTGCTAGAAGTTTCAGATACAACATGTAGTTTCCTTAACAAATTTCCACTGAACTCCCACCTGCTCCAGTTTCACTTCTAGCAATATCCACTGGAAAAGAAATTAGGATTTTCACCAACTGCATATTTCAACCTTCTAGGAACACAATGAAGAAACCAAGCTACACTGTCAGCATTTACATCATGAACAGAAGCAGGATCAAGGACTACATTAAACCAAAAATCCACTAGATTGTGTGGATGATTGGAAAGAAGCCAGGGATAGGTCAATAGTACAATAGTAAAAACTCAAGATATGAAGCCACCTATAGAAGGTGTTATTGGTTGCACCCTATCAGAGATGAAGAAAATAAGATTGAAAATAAGGTTGTAAAGTTTCAGCCACAGCTTGTAGTCTTCCTTGACTAACAACCATCGAACTCCCACAAACTCCACTTCCACATCCAACAATTTTCACTGCTTTAGCTACTCTCTGTTTATAGCACTCCCAATCCTTAGTACAAGGCCAACTAGCAAATCCACGATGACTACCTTCCATGCTTAGAAGAGACACGTTTGGATTTTCACCAAAAACATATTTCAATCTTAAGGAACCACATTGAAGCAACCCACCTACACCGATGGTAACATCTACACAAGAAAAATAAGCAGGATCAAGGAAAACGATGAGCTAAAAATCCACTGCATTGTGTGGGAGATCATAATGATTGTTTCTCTTTGACAGAGCACTAGTTGCTTTATTTGGAAAATCCAGATCTGCATTTTCTAGAGACATTATTGCGTAAGAGTTCATCTGTAAGTGATTGTTTAAGCATAATTCAACATGAGGCCTTTCTGAGGGAACTGTATCAGCACCTTGATCTTGAGCTATACCATGCTTCCATGCAATGAGCTTCAAAAATTCTTGTAGAACTGATATTGGCATCAATAACAAAGTGACAAAGGAATAAATTTTAAATGCATCATATGGTTCTGGTACAACTCTCCTGCTAAAAAAGTCACATAGTTCACCAATTTCCTGAGAGTTTAGTTCATCTTGGCTATTTTTTTGCTTTCGTGGTAGTGGTTGGTGTTGCTACTACACTTGCGTGTATAGGTTATAATTCTCCACACTCAGACCTTGCATATGAAGTTAAATTGGAATTTTATTTTGTCCTCCTAAATCAGGAAAAATTACTTCATACTCATAGCCCCTACTAAAAAATTCACATAGTTCATCAATTTCCTGAAATTTTAGTTCATCTTGCCTATTTTTTACTTTAGTGGTAGTGGTTGTTGTTGTTGTTGCACTAGCGTGTACAGGTTATAATTCTCCACACTTATACCTTTCATACGAAGTTGAATTAGAAGTTTATTTTTTCCTCCTAAATCAATAAAACTTACTTCATACACATGGCCTCTGACATGAAAAATCAAAGCTGGATCACAGAATAAGTAATCAACCAATTCTCCATCCGCTTTCAAATTCGAGCGCAAAATGTCTAGTAACTCGTAAAATGACCATAGAATTCCAAGATATTTCATAATGCCGCATAAATTTATTTTAACAGAAGCAAGAGGGACCCAACCACCTCCATAACCACTGTCATTCCCAAGTTGAACATAAATATACCTCTCTTCATCTTCATCCACTGGCAGACCAAATCCTGTAGTCTTAGGAAACTCAACCAAAGTCATTCCCACTTTATGTGATGCCAGACATTGTGTTTCCAATGCATTTTTTATGTTAGTTACTCTATTTAATATAGTTTCTTCCCTTAGGGTTAATGGTGTTTCTTGAGAAATTATAGGATAAACAGTGCCTACTTCATTGGCATTATCAACGGGAGATTGCCCAACATTCATACTTGAATTATCTGAAGTTCCTGGGACCCCTAAATGTGGATTAAGATGAGTTTCTAGAGTATCTAATTTGGCATCAACATACCTCACGATAACTTGCTGAAATTGTGGATAGAGCATTGATTCTCCTTTAGGAGCACCACTCTTAGGTGGTATAGCTGGTTGCAGCCATACTTGATCACTAGCAAAGCAGTGCATATCAACTACAAACTTCTTGCGATAAATGATACGAATCCAATAGGGACTTTGTAATAAAATAGAAACATCAGTAGGAAACAAATAACTTGGCACTATGGCTGGCCCTCTAACTGTACTCGATACAATGGATCCATTTTTTTGTATTTAGATTGCTACTAGCCCCACTACTAGGTGCTCCACCAGATATACCCCCAGTAGCTTGAGGGTCAGAGGAAGATTCAGTGCTTTGAGCCAGCCCTTGAGACACCATCAATTTATTTGTTTTGGCAGTTATTGGAAATCCTAATGGTACTAAACATACGCCAGTGTTATTATTCTCCATCAAAGACTTAGGATGTCATCATAATCACTTAAAAGATTAATTTAGCATATGAACTCCAACTACAATACATATGCATAAAATAAAAACCTAACAAAAGACATGACCCGAGCTTGCATAGTTAGTAAACCATGCTATAAAATGATTGTTAATATGTCACTATCCTAGAGGACCATGTCTCTAATAAAGAGATTTGGTTAGCTACACGGTCATATTTGGAGGAAGAGTATTTCCTGTGAACACAAGTAAGCTTCCCTTCCCCTGCCTTCTCATGACAATGCACCATCATCTTGGCAGATTCCCAAAGTTGTATTAAATACTTCCATTCCAACATGGAATTATTTTTAGGGTACATTGTGCAGTATAAACTGCGGCCTCCGCAAGCATGGAGTGTTTATATCTCAACATAGCATACTCCACCAAGAAAATTTCCATGAAGAAAAAAGACAATCTCTCTGTCTCTTCATAAAATTGAGATACCTTTAGCAATCTCTTCATGAATACATAAGGAGTTGGCACTGCCATATTGAAGTGCAGAGTACTAAGTATCAATATATCCATTTGTAAAACATATCCTTTAGTGTATGTATTGTCAGAGATAAGAACAAATTCATAAACCACAGAACAGAGACCTCCTCATACTTGCATGCCAAAAGCATGGCGGTCACCCCTACAAGCTGCAACTGCTTTCTCATCACTTTCCATCTTGAAAGTTATCTTTAAATAATGCTGATAGTCAAAAATAGAGTTTCATCCATGAGCTCAAACATCATGTGCACCTAAATGAGCCAGTCAATCAAGGTAGCCCTCATTCTCTCATTTATGTCTGATTGCTGGGACATGTCGTCATGTGGAACACAACTAAAATTCTCCCTAGTTTTATAAAAACTGTAAATGTCTTGTATATATTCTAAAACAACCATTAGGTCTCCTGCATCATCCTCGTCGATGTCTAACATCAGATCAACTGAATCTACCATTTCCATTTCGCAACTTTCCTCAATCTGAACCACAAAAGGTATAGTTGGCTCTAAAGTCATGTGACCTTCAATATCAACTTCATGCGTAATTTTATGTTTATTGTTCCCTGTAGATGAGAGTGTATTTTTTGGCTTCGCTGCCACCCACATATTCTCATCAGGTCTATTCATAGGTTGGTAATGTTGTAAAAAATGTTGATTGTTTGCTAATGTGGCAACATATTTCCTTGTCATTGGAAAATTGAACAAAACAAAATTCTTTAGAACCAACAGCACGTGGATTCCTTTGGGGCATGGCAGAAACAAAATTCCCAGTCTCACCTGGAACTCGATGACCATTTGCTTGTCCTGATGGCGATGATTCTTTGTTGCCTTCAATTTCAAAAGGACCTTTAGTGGTGGTGGGTTTGGACAATCCAGGTATGTTTTTAGAAAATCCTACCATTTGCTACCTAGTGTAACATTGTTTTGAAGAAGATTTTGATGGGTTTTCTTGCTGAGTCCAATAGAATAGATAGGTAGATCTGGAATCTACAAGGAAGCTTCCTTGGACAAAAAATTATGAAGGAATAATACTGTATTTACATCAAAATGGAGAGAAGCCCAATAATTGCATTGGTAATGAGTGTAATCAAATTTATTAGTCTCATAACTCAAATAACAAAGGGACTGCATAGCATGGTTGATATTATAGACATTATTTAGCCCTACAACCTTAATCACATTTACTTCCACCCAATGCCAAACAAGAAGATCCCCACAGAGAAAAATATTGATGTTGATCGGATGGTTAGCCATCAACAAGGGTTCCATTCCTGCGTTGTTATCGCCCACTTGTATTGGCCCATCATTATTGCATGAGTTTAAAATGATGGACTATGTGCAAGTCCCTTGTCATTTTAGTGGAATGGATACTACTCAGACTTCGCACCATAGTTTGTTCTTTGCACTGAAGCTCCCTATACATGCTTGTTTGTCAAAGATTTTTGGAAAAAAGGGTGTATTTTCGTGATAGTCCCTTATTTTTGTTTTCTAAACGGGAACCTCTATGTTTACGGATGATAAACCCTCCAACTCTTTCGCACTTGCAAAGAATGGGTTGTTGGTACCTTGCCAACAGTTATTGCAATCATCTGCTTCAATTCCTAAACAATACAATAATTGATTGGTACAAGTTCCATGGTTAATAGGCATATCCAACATACCCCATGCAAGGGAGGAGCATTCCTTTGAGGATTGTCAGAACAACTGTTCCAAGTTGCCACCAGGCCACAACCTGATGTGCATTATTATCCTTTTGCACAAAGTTAAACACATTAAGGATTATGATTTTTAATACACATTATATTTCTCTAAATTTCAACTTCTTATTAGAAGTGTGTCACTTTTTTGAAATTATGTTCTTCCTCACTATTCTCCCTTATCCTCTTGATTATGCATATTGTATTTTCTTAAAATATTTATGAATGAGACAGTTAATGCTGCATTACATTCTGGCCTTCTCACAGAATTTTGGGGCTTTTAGTTATAAACAGAGCAAAGTTTAAATGTTCTAGGAGTATTTTTAGAATTATTAGCGAAACATAATTTTAAATATTTTTGGGGTCTTGTGCATTTTATTTCTGTTTTCAGAATATAAAGAAACCTTACTTCCCTTGCTTGAAAAGACCAGAGTGCCTCATATTTTGGATCATTGATTTAGATTTACATTCTTGATTTCCACAGTAGACATAAGATATGCATTGTTATGTGCTAATGACACTTTAGAATGTAAATGATTTGCAAACATGACTAGTTATTTCCTTTAAGATTGTGTGAAAGGATGGATTTTTTAAACTTGTAGTAAACAATTTGGCTGAATAAGAAACTTGACTCCCTGTTACAAAACTTAAATTTTTTCCTACTAATGGTATAAATTATTGTAAAATATAGCTACCCAAACTGATATGAAAGATGTCTTATTAAGGGTATTAGTGTTGGAAATATCGACTACAGTTGCTGGAAGTGATATCTTGTTTCTTACGGGTTGACCTAATTGCACTTTTTTAGGATTTTAGTTTAAGGTGTTATGAGAAGTTCAAAAGAGGATTGAGTTTTTTTTACCTAATTGGGACATAGGTCAAGTTGTAGCCGTAAATTTCTCTTGTTCTTCTATCATTATCGTTTGCATATGGTGAAAGTGGAATAATTCGATGTATATGAAATCAAAACAATGGAATGAGATAGGGTCTAGTCTTCGAAAGATAACAATTTGAGTGTTTAGGGTGTTTGTAGGGTGATTTCCATGGTGCTATTTCTACTATTATTACTATAATCCTTTTGTGTTTTTTTGCAATTGCTATTAGTTTATACCTGGAATTCTTGGCCATTGTTCTCCTCTAGTGCACACAATAGATATACTATGTGGCACACTCATCAAATCTAGCGCAAAAAGGGCAGTTTGGATGAGAGTTCATGAGAGTAGTTTTGTTGATAGTGGCATGGTACAAGGTGGATGACAGTAGTTATAGAGACAACATCATGGTATGTGAAAGTTTCAAGCCCAAGCCCTAGGTGACTAATATCTTTGTGACCTCAATCTAATAAGTAGATCGTTGAATTCAGTTAATGATAAAATTAAATTTCAAACCATAACATCAATCACACAATAGTTAGAAATAAAATAGTGGAATCCTAACAATTAATTTCACACATACATAGGTAATTACGCCTCTAAATCAACCTTTCATTCTTTATGAGAAACCTTCACAAGCTGCCCACAAAGACAACACTGCATGGATATGCAGAAAAAATTCCAAACTTGAGTGGAACAATTGCAAGTAGTATGTCATGATGTATGAACTGCATGACATGTCCCTACATGTCATGCATACCTGCAGTCTATTTTTAAGATTCCTCCTAGATTAAGTCATGCACGAGGCACAATTTTAAACTCAGTTGCTAAATCCAAGACATTTTTTTTGCTAAAGTGAATTACAAATATAATTACTTTTCCAAACATAGTACTACATTTTTTAAATATTTTTAACTATTACTTGCACGTTGACACTGAACTTGTGTAGAAGTTCCTATATAAGCTATAATTATCAACATACAAGTAATTCCAATTTTACCTTTTATAATTTATTTTTTATAGAATTTTCTTGTCTAATTTTCGCATTTCCCCTTTTTTGACCGGGTGCCTCCTTCGGGCAGTTTTGATCCTTTCTTGAGCAAGTTTGAGTTTTCTTCAGTCAAATTGGTTCAATTTCTTGTAATGCCCGGTCATCTTTCTTTGTAAACCCAAGTATTGGTTTGCCTTTTCTAATTTATCCTCCAAATGCTTGTTGGCTCTTTCAAGCCATGCTTCTTTATCATTTTCTATCTCTTGGGCAAGCAATTGTGTGAGAGGATATGATCGAATAAGGGATTCTTCTTCTTCCCTCTTTTTCTCCAAAGCTTTCCTAAGACCCATAGTCCTAGGCCTTTTACTTACTGGCTGCTCTTCTTCCTCAATATCATCAAATTCACCGATACACTCTTCAAGCTTGAGTTGTGCTTTGTATGCTTTCCTTTGGTATTTGAATGCTCGGGCATCATAAATTTCCATTTGCCCACTCATTTGTTTATTTTGCATTTGTAGAAAATGTATGAGGTCCTTTGACCTTTCTAGATCAGTTTCTACGTCATGGATTTGGGCTTCTCTTTTTTGTAAAAGTGACTCAAGAATTCCAGCTTCATCATCTCCAGCATCACTGTCTATTTGTATGATGTCAAAATCTCTTTCTTTTTCATGACTACTCTCCTATTGTTCAACTTTTTCTTTGCCCTTGCTTTGGATAGAATTATTTTCTCTTTTTCTCTTTGTAAATTCAACAATACTCTTCTTAGGCAGTTTGCCTCTACTCCTTAGCGCCATAGTGACATTACTAGTCACTATTGGAGTGATTTTCTTCTTTGCAGATTTGGTATTTTTAGCCTTTGGTGCTTTTGAGGAATGAATCATGGTCCCTTGCCTAGGAGAGGCAGCAAGCACATGTTCTTGGCTGTGTTGACGAGAAGAGAGAGGACGTTTTATCACTAGCACTTGTTCAACTTGATCCTTTACACTGCTTCCTCCATCATCACTTGCTTTGCTGCCTTGTTCACTGTTTTACTCACTGTTTTGAGCCTCTTGACATATGTTGCCTTCAACCTCATCAGTGTTGTTTAGAGTATGTTTTTTAGGGTTGTTAGCTTCATCATCCTTTTCTGCTACTTGACTATCTTCACTGTCATTTTTCATGTTGCCATCATCTTCACTATTTCCCTTAGACTCTGTGTGTGGGTTTCCACCATGGTCACTACTTTGCTGGGAGGCGCTTTTTTCATTGTCATTTTGGATTGGATTCATGAATTTTTTGAGGACTGTGGCATTCCTCATCACAGCTTTGAACATCTTCCATTTGCTCTTCATCATTTCCATTTGCTCTTCATCATCACTACCATGCTACTCTTCGGTTTGTTTTCCATCCTCACTAGCTTGCTGAGTGCCACTGACTTCCTTATCCTTTGGTGAGCTTTCTTCACCATCACTAGTATACTCATGGTCACTGTTCTGTGGTTTGTCACTTGGTTCATGCTCACTACTTTGCTTAGTGTCACTATGTTCCTCATCATCACTAACTTCATGCCTGCTTTCATAAGACTGCTCTTTTTCACTATCAACATAGGAGATTCTTGCTTTTGAGTTGTAGTTTGACTCGATGAAGGAGAGACATAGTGAGTGGAGGGTGAGGAGGACATATGAGATGGGCCATGAGATGAAGAGGCAGTAGCAAAATCTGGATGAGAAATGAAAGTCTCCCAAGAAACTCCTTTCTTTTCAAGCTGGTGAAGGATGATGATTTTGATGAGATAATGATGGAAAAGACTAGCTTTTTGCTAAGTAGAAGGTATCTTTTGGACAAGGGAGGACATCTTGTCTATGATTTTGTAGAAGAATAAAGGGAGATTCAGCAACTGAGTTCTTGTGAAATGCATGAGGAGCCTGATGTGATAGGAATAAATCCGGGAATACCTCCCTTCACATGTGAAATACTTCATGATAACTCTCATGAGGGGGGCATAGTTGCTCAATAAGTGAGAAAAAGGAAATATAGCTTGGCAAGCATCCTGATGGTCTGGTTTTAGGAAAGGCTCGTAGTGGTCTAGGTCCAAATAAGCTTGTTTGGACCATTTCTCACCAAGATAGGGAATCTTGGTGGCCCTTGACACTGACCTAGGAGTGAGAACAAAATCAAGACCTGTTATGTGAACATGTTTTCCTTGCAGCCTTAGGGAAAAAAATTATGTCAAGGGAGGGTGATAGGTGACCTCCTGGACTTTTTGGCAAAAATCAAGGCACCCTACCTCATGGAAGTTGAAAAGAATCGAAGGGGAGTCATTTATTTCCTAAGTTGTAATAGGGTCAAACCTTTTGTAAAAACCACCCTTGCTGACCTTCTTTGGAGGAATAGTTGTTTAGACTTTCCTTCACTCTCTTACCGACACAGGTCTTTCAAATGAACTAAAAAAAGTAAAACTCTTCTTTCAACACTGTATCTCTTTATTAACTAGAAAACATGTTCTTTTTAATGAAAATAAGCTTCCCTCCTAAGAACTGTGCCTTTTCTTCTTTGAAATCACTGAGTTTTTGTCCTTTAACCTTTTACACGAAACAAACTCTGTAAAATGATAATAGGTGCTTTTCCTCAATCACTGTATTTTTGTATCTTAGTAAACATGACAGTTTTGAGAACAAACTGTGTTTTCCCCTTCATTTAGACTGTGTCCCTTTCTTACTAAAATTGATCCTAAAACCTCTTAAAATCAAAGACTTAGGCGAGGAAAACAAGAAATACCTCTTGAAAATGTGTTGGCTGCTTTTGGAGATAAATTCACTATGCAAAAAATATGATTTGTGGTGAATTAAAGGTCTTTTGAGCTGTGCTACGCCCCTATGCACAGGGGCATAGCACCTGCACACCGTTGTGGTGTTGTCGGGTCGAGCGCTGGGCACTTTCTGAACACCGGGCGGGGCCGCTTGGTCAACACACACAGGTGTGTCACACAACGCTACAGGCACGTCGCGTTGTGTGTAAAACACTTTGGAGAGACGCTACAGGCGCATCACATCTTAAAATTTTTGCAAACTGCTTGCCCAGGGTTCGAAAAAACGTTCTTCTTTTGTCTGTTCGCACAATAAGAAGTGAGCTTCTACTTTGAGAGCTTTTATAGTTCCTTTTTAAAATAATTTGAACGCTTTTTCCCTCCGTTTGGTGATTTATCATTTTTTTCCTTTGCCTTTGTATTGAAACAAAATGACTTTGTCCTTTTGAAATAGCTTGTCTTTGAAACCTCCATTTGACATGAAAGATACCTTTTAGAAACACCATCTGGGCACTCTATGTATACCTTAGGCTTCAACCTCTTACATATTTTTAAGGACCTGTCTCTATTTTGTAAATGAGGAATGTTTTTAAACAAACTAGCTGTGTAACTTATCTTCTTTATCATTTGCAAAATTTCCCCTTAAACGGAACCTTGCCCAACTTTTTTTTATCAATTGAAGAAGTTTCTCCTCAACATTTTCCCCTTGTAATTGTCATTTGATGGAGTTACTAAGCACAAAACTGCTTATTTTCTCTGTCTCTTTTTAAATAGACCATTTAGGGGTATCTATATGATATTTTCCACTTGTCACTCTTGAATATTCTCAAACAACTGAGTGTCCTCTGCTTATTACTGAAGGAGGCACTTGAAAAACTGTGTTTTTGCCATCTGCTCATAATTGAAGGAGGCCTTGTAAACACTATGTTTTTTCCATCTCTGATTATCATTTGAAGACTATTTTTGAACAAGTTGTCTGTGGGCCCTCTACTTATCATGAAGGAGGAAATGTTTGACAAACTAAATGGGCGCTTATTTGACCTTTGTTAACCAACTGAAAAATTTCCATGAACAAATTGTTTGTGGCTCTTTAGACAAACTATGTTTATCATTCAAAAGAGACCTTGTGCTTGTCATTCAAGGGAGGCTTCTTTAGGACTGTGAGGGGTGCCTTTTCTTCTCTGGAAGGAGGCCTTTAATATGACAGTGTTAATCTTTAAAAAAGGCTATCTGCTCCAAATCTGGGCCCTCTAAGACTATTCCTTTACCATATGCCTATCTTTTGAAGGAGGCTTCCAAAACACAGTCTTTGTGACCCTTAAGACCTAATATAAGGCCCCCTACTTATTTACTGATCGATGTCCTGAAAACTATAAAAATTCATTTATTTCAAAACTATGACCCCTGTCTGTTTGTTTGAAAAATACAAAGTAGAAGGCAATAGTGAATCTTTGGTATTTATCCTTGATGAAATAATTTGAATCATAATGCCCTTTGCTTCATGAGGACCTGTCAGTAATGTGCATCCCTTTTGCATAAAATTACTGTGAATCTTCAGGAGTAAATAATGTGCTTTGTAAATGGTGAACGCTCACTTCTATGCATCCTTGAAACAGCTCTGTTTTCCCTTGACTGTGTTTTCATAAGGTGCAGTGAACTTGTCCTTGACTACCTTTCAGAGCCAAGGTGTATGGTAAGGTATAGGAAGCAGCTTTGCTTCTTACACTTTCACTATGATGCGTAATTTGCTCTAAAGCTCTTTTATGTCAAAGACTATTTCTTTTACCTACAAAAACTAATTTGCAGGGCTAGTTCACCTTTTGGATTTGAAACCATGTAGACCTTACTTATTGTACTTCATCTGATTTATGATGGCAAACTACTTCAGCACGAGACCTGTTTACATTAGTTCTCTTGATCTCCTTTTCACACTGTCATTTATTGAATACATCCCTGCAGATATGTACTTGGTAGATGATCTTTGATTTTCTGAGAACTTAGCAGTGTGTCATAAAATCAAGCATGAAATGTCCTTTTTCTTCAGTTATGGAACTTCTTTTACTATTGCTTCTTGAATTGAAATTTTGTGAACTTTGCTTGAAACAAAACAAAGCAAACTCTTTTATGGTGTGTGACCTACATATATATAAGGGTTTTTCTTTGACAAATGATAAGACATGATGGCTGACTGATATCGAAGACAGGGTTTTGACTTTTTGACTAGAGAAAGATTTTCTCAAGGTATGTGCCCTAAACACCACCACTTAGACCTAGGCATTTTATTATAATTTCTGAAGAGTTTCTCAGGCACAATCAAGTTATCATATGACAAAATAATCAGTGAGAGAGGGACAAGTGCTTTGCCAAATGTTGGATAATGAGATTTATGGAAACAGGGGATTTTGATAGCAGAGAGACTAAACCTATGACAGCTTATAGATAGGGAGGCTTTGCTAAATTGTGATAGGTAGGGAAACTTAATACTATTCTCATCATAGGCTGAAAGGAGGGGTGGGAAGACAAAAATTTGTTTGAGGTGTTTTCTGGATGAAAAATTGAAAAATTGAGATTAGCTTCTAGAAAACTCAGCCAAGGAATCTAGTAATCAAAACAGGTAAAAATACTGATGACTAACACCATTGACTCAAAAAATGGCCTTTTTCCCAAGATGGTAAATCCTCAACAACGATCACAACATTGGCACAAAAAAACAACTCACCAAAATGATTGCTCAAAGTGCCTTCATGCAGCCAGGAATCCAAGGACTTAATCAATGGGCGCAAACTGCCTATGAATGGAAGAAATTATGTGTGGTAAGGTTCATCCTCCTGATATTGAACCCAAAATAATCCATTCAGGTTTTCATAGAGATAGACAAGAATGTGAGTATCCAGTTTTGTAGCCACTGCTTGACAGTGAGGTTATTATGATGTTTTCAAGATAAACATCTTTCCTCACTCACATATGATTTCAACACATACATTTTTTTTTTCAAAAATAGATAATGGCCTATCAATTTTATCCAAACATCTTTGTTCAAGGATAGTCACCTTTTCACCAAGGCTGACAGATGTTGATGCAGGAGGTATTTTTCTATTATGAAGTTGAGGGAAAATGCACCCAGATCTGCAGAGGAGACATAGTTTTCATAATTTCCAAGAGAAATCTTCTGATATGTGTCAACTCTCTCAGATAGCTCAACATGGTCCTTTTATACGTGACGCAAAATCTACAAATATTTTCCAGCAGAAACAATTTCCCTGGCTATGGGTCGTATAAAAGTTGGACAAACAAGAACTTGTTGATCATGAATTTTATCTCTACTTGTAAAGTTAGTTGAATTTCCATCCAAAGGTGATTCATTAGGTGAATCATTACCCTTTCCTCCTTTACTTTCATTATTTTCGAATGCCCCATTGAGTCCAGTTGAATGAAACATAAAATCAACCTTTCTAGATTCCCATTGAAGGAGAAAATAGCCTTGTTTCCAAAGGCTGAATGCCCAATGACAATCGCACCATTGGCACAAAATAACAACTCACCAAAAGGATTACTCAAAGTGCTTTCATGCAATGAGGAATCAAAGGACTCAATCAATGGGTGAAAAGTACCTATGAATAGGAGCAATGATGTGTGGTAAGGTTCATCCTCCCCATATTGAACCAAACAGAATTCATTCATGTTTTCATAGAGATGGTCAAGAATGTGTGTAACCAGTTCTGCAACCACTACTTTACAGTCAGGATAGTATGATGTTTTCAAGATAAACATATTTCCTCAGTCACATGATTTCTAGATATATCGCTTTTTTTCAAAAAGAGATTAATGGTCTATCACTTTTATCCAAAAATCTATGTTCAAGGTCATGCACCTTTTCAAAAACTAAGGCATGTTGATGTAATCCTATATCTATAGGTATTTTTTTTGTTAAGAAATTGAGGGAACAAAGGCACCCAAATTGTAGAGGAGACTTAGTTTTCATAATTTCCAAGAGAAATCTTTCGATATGCATCAACTCTCTCAGATAGCTCAGCATGCTCCCTTTGTATGTGATGCAGAAGTTGCAAATATTTTCCAGCAGAAACAATTTCCCTGGATATGGGCAGTATAAAAATTAGAGAAACGGGAACTCATTGATCATGACTTTTATCTCTAATTGTAAAGTTAGTTGACTTTCCATCCAAAGATGATTCATTGGGTGAATCATTACCCTTTCCTCCTTTCCTTTCATTATTTTCCAATGCCCCATTGGGGCTAGTTGAATGAAACATAAAATAAACCTTTCCAGATTCCCATTGACGTAGAAAATAGCCTTGTTCCCAAAAGGATGAATCCTCAACAACAATCACACCATTGGCACAAAAAAACAACTCACCAAAAGGATCACTCAAAGTGCCTTCATGTAACCAGGAATCCAAGGACTCAATCAATGTGGGCAAATTACCTATGAATAGGAGCATGATGTGTGGTAAGGTTCATCCTCCCCATCTTGAACCAAACATAATTCATTCAAGTTTTCATAGAGATAGTCCAAAATGTGTGTAGTCAGTTCTACAGCCACTACATGTTTGCAAGATAAACATCTTTCCTTAGTCACATATGATTTCAATAGATATCATGAGGTAAATATTGCTGCAGAATACCAACCAAAGACCTCCTTTACAACCAAATGGGGATCCTATTGATAAGCTATCATGTCATTTGGGCTAAACCAACACATCTATTGCTTTCAGTAGGATCATGTTGGACATCTTCAAATATTTCATTCACATTTTCTTGGAAATTTAGTTGGATAACTAGCTTTTGTACAGGTTCATCTCTAACCATGTCAACTGTCTGATAAATTTTATAATGTTGTAAAGTGCTTAAGAAATACATTGTCTGGCCCAGATTAACCATACATTGCATTCATTGAAAAATGCAACAATTTTTTTTTTTTGTCCACACATGAAAACCATGAATGTTCAAATGTGTTCCTTTCACATGGAAAAATCTCTATGAGAACTGGCTGATGGTGTTTGAATGTATTTTGAGTTCTTATTTATGGGTTTTATTGTGAAGCAGGTAACATGGGATGATCCAGATTTATTACAGAATATGAAGCGAGTGAGTCCATGGCTGGTTGAAGTTGTTTCCAATGTGCCTTCGATCTAATTGTCGCCTTTCACACTACCCAAGAAGAAGCTCTGAGTGATTCAACATCCTGAGTTTCAGTTTGAGGGGCATGGAATCATGGGAGGACTTAAAATGGCTACACTTACTAATAATGTGCTAGGGAAAACTAACCCTTGGCATGGTCTTTCAGAAAATGTTCCTGCATGCATGCAGGGAGCCTGGCATGGTCATATTTATGGGGTTCATTTATCAAATTTTCATCCAAACAAACTGCAATCTAAGTTTTCATTAGATAACTTCCACCAGCTAGAGCAAGGAGCACTCTCATCAACTGTTGTTTCCACATACCTCAACATTGGTTGTTTTTCCCAGATTGAGCGCTCTAGTGTACATGACAACCTATATTATGTTTTAATAATCAGAAACTCACCACAAAGCAAATAGAAAGCAACTAAGCCGAGGTCCACTAGCTCAACCACAAAGAGTGCACCCTTTATGATGTTTGGGAAACCTATTCACACTGAACAGTATCCCAAATCTAAAAAACAACATCAATTAGGAGTGAGCTCTTTAGATGGTCTAGGTTTTCATGTGGTGAATGTCTCTAGTTCACCTAGGATTACAAGAAACAGCTCAATAGATGAAAATCTAAAAGTTGTAGACAGATTACAAAGGGAAATGATCGGTAGATTAGATACATCCAAACTCTTTGAAAATTATGGCTTAAGGCTTTGTTGTAGGGAGATGTTGGACTCTACAGTTAACTATGGTATGTCGACCTTTCTAAAATCTAACTTTTTTCAAGTTCCTAAACCTCAACCAATTTGGCACAAGCCTAACCAAATGCCCAAAAACATTGGCAACAACCAATTGGGCTACATAGGAGTGTATGGGAACTGAATTCCTATTGGTTTTCCTTTCCAACTTAAACTTGATCCACCAAAAGTGTAAGCCTCCGTGTGTAAACACCAAAAAATTATTTTTAATTGTTTAATTCAAACTACTAGCAACTGAGGAGCTACAAGAATCAACACCCTCTTTGATTTGAACCTAAATAGTCTTATTATCTCCGAGTATTTCCCTAATCACAATGACCAATAGATGTTCCTCATGGATTATTTATCTCAGTATATCTATTAGTAAAATTCACAAAATTTATCCGTACATTTGAATCTTGGGAAAAAACATGATTTTTATCATTTAAATTATCCATATCTCTTGGAGCCAAAAATCCATTTTATTTGGATAAGCTTTATCTATAACCTCAAAAGCTACCCTATTATAAGTTGAAGGACAATTATGTCCTCTTGAGTCTTGAAAAATTATGATGGTATGAAACTAGCTGAGGACCAAATCCAGGTTTACCATTTCAGAACCTACGTTCATTAAGATGACGACCTTGGTTTGAACATATCCACCATACAAACTAGGACCACCTATAATTATCATTGCCATATCTCTTTCATAATCAAGACTAACATACTAAGGACCTGTAACCCGTGGAGGCCCATGGTAGTCATTGCAATGCAATTTATTAGAATACATGCCACGTCCACAAGTTTTTATATTTAATTTCTACATCCAATGTGGCCATTTCTTATTATGAGATTTAACACATCCGAAAATGGCATTATTCACATAATTTTGAAGAAGTCTACAAAGGTAAACATTATTTTTTTCACATTTACAAATTCCCTCATATTTTTTGGTTCCTGAATCTTGAGAAGATTCATAACAAAATCAGGCAAAGTCAATCAACAACAAAAATGGCCCACTAGTCTCTTTTCATCTGTTGATATAAGAATGAAGTTTTATCAGAGGCACTGTTTGTTTGTTTATTTTGGTTAGAAAACGGTTTGCTCTTGGTTTTATGTGACTTTAAATTTATCATATGTAGCATGTTGAGAAATAGGATTTAGAATAACATTTGATATTTATCTTGCGTAAATTGATGTTGAATGAAGGGATACAGAGTTTAACCAAGCTACAATTTTCTTTGGTAAAGGCAGAGGAACATCTAAAATAGAATTCCTGAGAATACACCATATACATAGTTTGAACATCAGAAATATATGGAGTTGTCTTGTGCAGGTATGCTATTTTTTCTACCCAAGATATCACAACAAGAAAAATATTTATTTTGTAGAAATTGTTTGAGGAACTCATTGAGGTCAATTTTTCTGATGTCCTACTTGATTGATACCTTCTCATATGTCAGGAAGACTTAAAATATTAATTAATATATTCCTAAAACAAATCATATCTAAATTTAATAGATATAAAATATAAAAACAAATGTCAATGCCTTCGTTTGATTGTTACTTTGACTCTGTTGTGTGCATATTACAAGAAATGTGATTGGAAAAATGATGGGGGGACAATGTAGAGCATGTCTTGGATATGATTATTTTGTTGTTAGAGATCCTTCAGGCACTTGAGCCATCTACTTTGGAAATGTTTTTAGTAGGGATTCCTATGGTTTTTAATGTTGCGATTATTTCACTTCATGGTTATTTTGGGTAAGAAAATGTTTTAGAAATGCTAGAAAAGACATTAATGGACAGGTAAAAAGATTTTTTATAATTGCAATGTCTATTTCATGATATCCTCTCTTTATTGTTTGTTTGTATTTTGAGCGTTTCTTTTGATTTTGTTTTGTCTTTTAACTATGAAATTGAAAATACTCGGTATCATGTCCATTTAAACAACAACCAAAGCTTGAAGATGAAATTAGTATTACACAATATTGATTGGAATCCTTATAACTATTTTGTGTTAAAATATTTTCATAACTATCAGAAAAGTTTACTTCTGTGTTGTTATTTGAGTACATGTTGTTTATATACTTCACCAAGTTCATGTGTTAGAAAATAAATGTTTTTTTTCGAATAAGATGACAAGTATTAAACATCACACCTCAGATTATTTGTTTTCACAAGTTATCTACAATTTGAGTTTTTTAGCATGTAACTTATAAGTTGACATAATTGTGCCTAATATTTCCCTGAAGGTTAAATACTAAGTTACTAAGGTGTTATTTTCTATGGTGACATTTTATTTGCTTTTTTTATACAGGTCATCTTACCACATAGTGACCAGTATATCTCAAGTGACGAAAACTTGTTCGAGTTTCTTGCTTGTATGGGGGAAAATGGCTTTGACATTGTTGATGTTGAGGTATATGTAATAAATTATTTATATCCTACTTTAGTTGATATTATAATGTTCATTATCTTTCATGTCTTACACTCTGCATTGTATCTTCTTTTGTTTTCAAAAAATGAACTCAATATTGATGGTAAGAAGCAGCTATTGAAGAAAGAGGAGAGCAATAACACTGGAGCGATAAATGTAGAAAGAGAGAGGGAAGAGAACCGTTCTAGTGATACCCTTAGAGCCAATATACCGCATAAGACACACACAAAGGCTGATGGTCAAGTATTCAGCGTTGATGAATTCACCTGCAATCCCTTGACAACACAATGTTAATGTTTTGAAGTGATGGAACATCATTTCATATGTAAATTGTAGTCCAACCAATATTAAGTTGGAAATTCATATTGTAATACTTTAACATTTCATATAATATAATTTATATGGTTGAATTTATTTATAATTACACTCGATAATGTTTAGTATTGTAATTAACATATGCAACTTTTCATTTTCATATTAGATGAACATACACATTGTATGACATTTTTAAAATTTAGTTTTAAGAACATACTAATTAATTTATGTTGATTAATAATGAGCACATAAAATCAATCTAAAACTACTAAATTAGTATTTTATATCAATTAATGATGAACATAAATAAAATGAGTATATGACTAAATTAGTAATTTATAGTTATTATTAATTAAAGTAAATGAAATGAATATAAACTACTAAATTATTCATTTATATAATGAATATGAAACTACCAAAAAAATATATATGACTACTGCTAATGATAAATTTGTGATTACAAATGACGACTAAATTTTTCATATATACGACTATTAGTAGCTAATTTAAAATATCTTATAAAATGACCAAAATTTAGTCATATTTATTTGGTCATTGATTGATTTCAAACAATGACCAAAATTTGCATATGTATGACTATTAGTAGCTAATTTACAATATATTATAATGCAACCAACATTTTGGTTTTTGGGTGATCATATAGTAATATATTTTGTTGTATATTTGGTCATTAATTGTGACAATTAATGACTAAATTAATTACCAAATTTATGACTAAATATACTACTAGACGATAAAATTGAGACAACCAATTAATGACTAAGCTAAAAACGGCTAAAACTTGGTCGTGTTATAAGATACTGTAAATTAGCTACTATTGGTCACCGACTGAAAAATGGTCATTTATATGAAAATTTTAGTCATTTTTCAGTAGCTAATTAGCCATTTTGTACTAATGAATAACCACGGTTGTGGGACACTTATTCCAAGCTTAATGATGGGGAAAACATCCTAGTGTGGGTGTTCATTTGGTTTATTATGGCCAAGGAAATTGGCAAAGGCAATGGTTAAGGAAATGGTAAGGAAAAATGGCATTTTGGCCATTTAGTTATGAAAATGATGTAAATTAGGAGAACAGGAAGGTGAACGGTCACAAGTTGCATGTGAGGAGGAAAATAATGGAAAATGAAGAAAATAAAGGCCTAATTGATAAAAATGCTTCTAAGGATCAATTGGTAAAAAAATTTCAGTTCAATTTTGGAGCTCTCTCTCTATTCTCTCTCTCTCATACTCTTGGACACTTAGTGTTTTCTTGGATAATTTCATCTTTGGATCAAGAAAGGAAAAGAAGGACAATATGAAACAGAGATTAAGCAAGGAAGAGAATGAGCAAGAATCTACAACATAATTCTTTGCAGGTATCGATTTTCATGTGTGATTTACTTGATATCTTTGGCATGCATGGCGTTCCATGTGTGTTTTTGGTTCTCTTTCTCTCGTTGGCATAGGTCTTGCTAGGTGTGACAGTGTTTTCATCCTAGCCTTGCCATTTCTGGGTAACCATGGTGTGATGATGTTCTCATGTTCTGGTTGAGTTGGATTATTGGATGGATCCGAAGTTGAGTAAGGTGGATCTCTGAGTAAAATAACACATGGCCCAGTAACCCCTGAATCATACTATGGGTTTCAGTAAAGCCATATTTTTTGTTTCTTCAGTGGGCCTAGGAATCCTCTACCGGTGAATGACATGATATATGGTAAATCCTAGAGGTGGGTGCTATCCATCAAGACTATGAATCTGGGGATGGGATGTATGGTAAAGCCTGGAGAGTGGAGTCTCAACTAGGGCCTAGTGATCTAGTGTGGATTGCGATAAAGCCTAGATACTAGGAGACAAGAAAATTCCTCACGGTGTAGGTGAAGAAATCCAGTGGAATCCATGTGTGTTTTGGCCTAGTGATTTTGTGGAGTTCATGGTAAATCTTGTTACTACATGTTTATTATTTTTTCCTGGTGATCTGGTGTCGATTGCAGTAAAGCCTGGTTTCTATTGATGAGGGTGAGGTGGTTTAGCCTCAGGATACCTTGGTTGGTTCTTTTGGTTTGAGTCCCACATTCATTCTTGGAATATAGAACAGGGTTGATTGGTTGAATAGATATTTGGCTCATCCAATCTATTGTCGCGTGGAACATGCTAGTCCCATACCGGGTTGGCTTTTGCATCCATTAATAAGAGGTCATTTCCTTGGTATTTTATGTGTAAATGTACTGCTTTATATGTGGATTCTATGGTTGATTTATCCTTGATAGTTCTATTGTTATTATGATGTTTATAAGCATGTATTATGACAGTGATGATGTATGGTTCTCATCATGTTTTGATTTGTAAATGAGTGAACAATGTATATATGACCTAATAGATGATAATGCAACTAATGACATGAGGGAACAATGCTTGTTATATATTATCAAATAACTATGAGACCCCTATGCTCAGATATGTTGTTTAAACCTGTAGATTACATATTTGTGACATGTTTGACGAAATTTCTGTCATGGCTAGTAGGGGTCCACTCAAGTCCTTGTTCAAGTAAATTAATTTGTATCACTATTTTGTTTTTATCTTTCGGTTCTGAAGGTGTCATGGAATTTTGGGCACTAACCTGGGTTATGGGCCTAAAAAAATAGCAAAAAAATCAAGGTCACAAGCTTAGAATGATTGGGAAAATTCCCCAGCCGCATGCATACCCATGATGTGTGTGCGACTAGAGACTTCCAGTCGCACTCTTACCCATGTCAAGGGAGAAACTAGGGGATTGATGCTTGAAAATATCATTTTGATTCAGGGGCTAAAGTCTTGGAAGGTTTTTATGGCTCATGGGTGTCCTGTAGCAAGTGCATAAGGCATGTGTAATTGTGTGGTGTCGGTTCCACTTCCTTAAGGTGCACATGATGTTCAATCAGATCATAGTAGCCTCAAGTCATATGTTTACACCGGTTGTCTCATTACTTGAGTAGGTATGGGAGGAGGCTGTTGCACCAACATCGTTGCTTAATACCTGCCTCTTATGCAAAATAGATTAAATAGATATATTTTTCAATATATAAATAGATTCAAAATTAAAATATTTTCAAATTTATTTTAGTTTGACATTTATACTCAAGTAGAAAATATAAAGTAATTTATTTTTTCATGTAATAGAAATATTATCAAAATTAAGTTTAACATTTGTGAATTTTTGAGAAAATAAATTTAAGATTAAATTAACCGAAAACTACATTAAATCATAATTTTAATCATAGTTTATTAAATTTTAATAATTTAATGATTAATATTAAAAAAATTATCATAGTATTGAAATGAAATGTCCATTTTAAAAAGGAAATAGATTGACCTCAATAAATAAATATTAAAAACTAGTTTCGAAATGTACTTTGAAATTACTGGTATGTTTTTAAGAAATAAAACTAAAGTCTAAATATTCAAAAGGAATTTATTTAGAGATAGATAAAAAATCAAATTTTAAATAAAATGAAAATTAAAATAAATAAATAAAAATATAGGAAATAATTTTTTTTTAAAATTAAATAAAAATTTTCAAAAACCAAATAAACAAATACAACAATAAAATAAATGTCAAAATGTGCATAAAATATTAAAAAAAAAAAAAAAAAACATGTTTCTATGAAAAATAGAGATACCCTATGAAGACTGAAAAGGCCTACATACCACACAAAAAAAAACTATGTAGAGAAATGGTTCTTATATCAAAATGCTCTATTAATGTTAGTTAAGCATATATATATATATATATATATATGAGAATTAAATGTAAAAAACTATTTTGAAATATAATTCAAAGTTAATTGATATAAAGATTATAAGTTTCTGCTTATTATGAAAGTATTTTTTAAATCTATAACCCTAGAAATAATAAATTTTACTAAAAATAATTAAAATGAACCAAGTTATACCATTAAAAAAAATTAAAAGTAATATTACCCTAAAATACACCTTCACATGACTACATAAATAATGTCTCGTTCATTTATTATAAATATCAGTGCTCAATTATGTTTGCGGAAAAACTTATGAAACCTATGCATCCATAAAAATTGGTATTAGCTGATGTAATGCTTTATCAAGTGTTAAAATGTCTTAAAAGTTTAATAATGAAAAGAAGATACATGTGATCTGTGTAGTGTAACTAAAGTTAGTTTTTAGACGAATAAAATGTAAGTTTCGCGAAAAACTCTTCGTAATATTCTCTATTATCGTGACTTCAATCATTATTGGTTATCAATTAGTTAAAGGACATGAAAATTATGTAATTTAAAAATAATATATATATTTTTAAATAATTGGTTAAAAATATTTTATAAATATTAAGATTTAATATATGCAATTTTATGGCATTCGGTAAATAGAAGATTTTATGTGTATTTTATGACTTTGTTTTTATCATGGAGATTTTATTTATTTTAAATTTTTTAAATAAATTTGAATTTTGATAGATTTATTAACAACTTTATTTCATTAATATTAGTTAATTAAAAAATAAACATAAAAATTTTGAAACTTTCAAAATTAATTTTTAATTTAAAAAAAAAATTAATAAAACGATTACAATATAACTTGTTTTTCAACCAATGTAATTAAAAATAATTGTTTTATTTGGTTGAAAGAAAAACATATAAAACACCAATGACATATCTAAACGGACATAGATTCATGAAAAATCATTGTAAATATGATTTATTCCGTAATAATATTAATATTGAAAATACAGGTAAAAAATTTACAAAACTCTCTGAAAAAGCAAGCACCACCTGCTATGTCTCTTGATAATGAAGTTGATTAACAAAAACATGCAACATGTATGGAAAATGAACTTTTAAACCCAATCCCTACTTGTTAGAGACAGTTGGACAAAAGCTTGTACGAGACTTGGGCAACTTCAATTTCTTTTCTTGTTACATATAACTTGTTACAATAATCTTCACATATCTCCAGAATATTGATAATCACCGACGGGAGCTGTGTACGTGTTCCGTACATTGCCAACAAATATTTTCACTTAGAAAATATCTATTAGATTTTTTCAGGGTAATTTATTTACTGTTCCATCGGGACGCGTTGTCCGAAACAAATACTTTTCAGTCTATTGGCCCATAAATGCATCTAGGGAATAGATGCTCACCGTTGGATGGTGTATTTGCTTTAATCCAACGGTGGGCAGTTACTTTGTAGGTGCATTTATGGGCCAATAGACTAAAAAGTATTTATTTCCCGCGTCGCCCACTTGGAGACCCGTCACAGCTTCCCCACTTTTCCAAAAAATGGAAACCGGAGGGGATTACGTTTCCCACTTTTCCAAAAATAAGAAACTCGAGGGGGGTTTTTCCTCCCTAAAGAGGAAACATTTTCTGAGTTTTCAAAAAAATTTGAGGTTAAATCATTAAAAAAAGGGGTCAATTTTTTAATTTTTTTTTATAAAATATTATAAATATATCATGAATTGATGGGTAGAGGATGGGATGTTCATATAGAGGATGATGTATAAGTAGATATGGAAGAGGGGCTTGATACTACATAGATGTGGTTGGTTGGTGTGCCACTTAACATGTTTGAGAATGCACATGATTCTGAATAAGATGGGTGATTTATTCATGCACTAGCTGGATGCAAACACTAGGGGACATTACCTTGAGCAATCATGCTCATTTATCATTTGATATGTTTTTATGTTATGGACTTTACTAGGTGACTTTAGTTTTCTTTGAATCTTGATATCTTAGACTTAAATGTATAAAAATTTGAATCTTTTGGATATCTTAGACTTAACAATATAAAAATTTGAATTTTCCCTTGACTTTTATTTCAATATTTAATATTTATAATTCGAATAAATATTTTAAACTTTTATTTTTATTGTATCATGCTTTTTATTTTAAATTTGTTTCAGTTATATGAATCATTCATTTATAATGATAAAAACAATTAAATTAGAAATTTTCAATGATATATTTGTAATTGTTTAGTATTTTATTATTTTTATCAGAATCCCTTGTGTTAATACCCTGAAGCCCTCAATTTTTCTAAAATTAATGAAGCTTTTGCATAAGCCGCTCCTGCGTTTCCACTTTTGCATAAGCAGCTCCTGCGTTTCTGGAATTCCCAGCCTCCACAGAAACTTGGTGGAACTATGGTTTATTATTAATGACAAAGGTCACAGAGTAATCATATTAAAGATTAAGATGTTGTAGGGAGATCCAATTATTCCTTCCCATTGTCTAAAATTAAATAAACTTTAAGTGACAATTTAATTACATTATTTATAATTATGAACATTTATAACTCAGGAATATGTTGGTTTTATTTTAAATTTTTTAAACTTTGTTTTTTTTAAATGTGAATAACTTTTTTTGTATTTGTTCCGAAAATGTTAAATAAATATAAATTATGAAATTTACATAATTTTAATTAAATATAAAAAATATATAACATTAAATCTAAATTATGAAATTTACATAATTTTAATTAAATATAAAAAATATATAACATTAAATCTATTTATATATTAGAACTTGTTTTAATTTATATATTAAAATCGAAATAAAATTTAATTTATATATTAAAACCTAAATATAATTTTATTTATATATTAAAACTCGATTTAATTTATATATTAAAACCTAAATATAATTTAACTTATATATTAAAACCCAAATATAATTTCTATAAGAGTAACACTCATACCTCTACTAAAATTTTACTCATTTTAGATAATCCTTTAATCACTAAAACCTTGAAGAGTCAATTTTTTGCTGAGTGCTAATTTTGGATGATCATCGTCTTACGTAGCATAACAGCAACATGAAATTTCACAAATTAATCACCATCTTACGATAATCCTTTAATCTCTGAAACCTTGAACAGTCAAATTTCTGTTAATTTTGGATAATCGTCATTACGTAGCATTATACACAGCAAAATGTAATTTCACAAATTAATCAGCATTCTAGATAGAAGCTTGAAAACATATACCGAAACAAAATTTCACAAATCTCATAAAGCATTTGAATAACCGATTAACATTCATAGTGACTTCGAGACAATTCGAGGATATTGCGTGTGCGGAATTGTAATTCGTGTTGGTAGACAAGCCTATTTGTCATGTGAACCCAAATCCAGCTTTGCACAAAGTCAAATATCTTATTCCAAATTTCTAAATACCATACATGAGTTTACATAGTTCAATCGTGATACAAACATCAATATTGAAAATTCTGAATGCAATTTTTTACAAGAAGCCGTCCCGATAACTGAGAAAGAAGCAAACGAAGCAATAATCACAAGAATTTAGCGGTGAAAGTGGTTTTTTTCAGATATCTATGGTCGATATGTGGTATTAAGGTTATGATACGATATGTTATATAATTAAAACCTTTAAAAGATGGTTCATTGTAATTGATAAATTTGGGTTGGGTGAAAGGTATTAATGTTGGAAAAGCAAAGTGGAGAAACATAAAAATTGACACACACAAACAATATGAGTTGGGGTTTTATATTGATTATACAAATTTGAATGATTACAATGAACTTGATGAGGGGTATTTAAATTTTTTCCAACTAGAAATTCACCTAAAATAACTTCACATGCACATACACTCTAAATTCGACTTTTCCCAAACTATAACTTAACTCGAACTCATTTGATTTGACTTAGTTAACTTACTCTTCTAAATTTAGACAACTCTAACATGTGAGAATAATTACAATTTCTAGCACTGCTTAATCATGACCCTATGACTCAACATAACTCAAACATGACTTAACTTAGACGAAACATGTCTTAACATGACTTAACTATGCCTGCTAGGCTTACAATAGAAATTGATTCAATTATCACTCAAACATGCTCCCTAGTCCATGTCTCAGCTAGACTTATAAAGACTCAGAAATTTTACAATTTTGCATTTTTTTTCTTCTCTTCCAAATTGTATATCCTCAAAATTGCTTCATTCTCTGTTGCCAGTATATGCTCAAAATTTCTTCATTCTCTGTTGCCAATTCTTATTGTAGACTCCATATTTATTTACTTGTTGCTGCTGCAATGTTTCTTTAACTTGTCTTAAATTTTATCTAAGTCGGTCTTCTACAACTTCCTCTTCAAGGATTCATTCAACTATAAATTGTCTTCTTCCCTTTGTTGCTTGTACTTCATATTCCTCTCTTTCTTTCTTCCATATTTATTGATAAAAAAAAATTATCTCTTCTTGACTCCATCTTTGAAAAATCGTGTTAATGCATTCTTCCTTGTTTACAGAAGCTTCCATATCATTTTCTTCACTTTGATTATTAGGTAGTACTATTTTTTTTTTTCATGTAATATACGTCGCGCATGCTATTATGAACACTTCAATATACAAAAAAAAAGGTAAAAAACGTATTTATTATGCTCTTGAGTAAGAACTTCCTTCTCTGTCTTCTCTTCTACTGCATGAAGGTTGCCTTCTACCATTATTCTTCTTTATCACCAATTGCTGCTAGATCATGTATTGCTTCATGAATAATTCCAACTGCTTCATATCTTGCTGCTATAGTGACAGCTTCAACCTTCATTTCTTCATCAAAGAAGATGCTTACCATATTGCCACAATCAAACTTTGTTTCAAAAAAAAAAAAACTACACATAACATCAACATAATGTTCATCCACACTATGGTGGGATATCTGAGCACGCATGTGCTCATTGACAATTTCAACTTCACCAAACCCATGAGTTGTGGCTAGATGCACCAATTCACATTTCAATTTGCAGTCATCATCCACATGTGTTTTGTCATAGTGAGATTCACCATCATTTGCTCCATCCACATTACAGTGGATCCTTTGAGCATTTATATGCTCTTGCTCTGCTTCATATACGAAGGCTTATACTTATTCTTTGCAATCTTTGTTGCATCTTCTTCATCCATATGTATGCTTGCATAATGGGTTTCAATTTTATGGTCTTGACAACCCTTGCCCACTTTTGAGTGGGTTTCTCCAAGCTCTGTTTTCCTTTCAAAATATTTTTCATCTACTCTAAATTTGTGGCTAACTTCTTTTCCCGTGACATAACTTGCTACTGAATGTCACTCCGCCTTGCACCAAATTCTTCTTCCAAGATCTTCCATGCTTCCTTGGAAGTTGTATTTTTTTCTATCTTGCATATAACGGTTTCATCCATTGCTTGATAAATTAAAATCAAAGCTAGGGCATCAGTAAACATAGGAGGTCGTAGCAGATCCACATTACACCAATCAACCTCGATTTCTTCTTTGTCTTCTGCTACACTTTTGTTCCTCGACTGCGGCCTAACGGCAACAATATTTGCATCTTCTTTTTTATTCCTTTTCTTAGCCTTCTTAGGTCGCGCTTTACAACACGTGACTATTATATTTCGTCTGTCTTATAGCTACTTCCTGATTGGATGAGGCTATCTTCCATATCACCCCGAAAAAAAATATAATTTTCTATGTCTTTCAATAAGACACAATCTTCACCCAAAAACACTATCATACTTGAAAAAACAAACAAAATTTTGCAAAACCCTAAACCCTCTAGTTCAATAAAATCTTTTTCTTGTTTTAATTTTTTTTAAAATTAAAAATCAATAAAAATATTCCAAAAATTATCTTTCCTCATAAACCTCTTCTCATTTTTAAATAATAAATATTAACCTTTTCAAACTTTCTCATATAAAATAAAAAATCTCCCACCTTTAACAAACCTTTGATGTGCCTTCATAATTAAGTCATTCATATCCGTAACCTTTACCAAACTACAAATAAAAGTTATCGACTTATTTAAAAAGACCTTGAATATCTCCTTTTGACTTTAGCTTTCACAGATTTTCGTGTTGCCTTCTGAAAATAATGGCATGCCACTTCGTATATCCATCATAAACCTTTTGACTTTTGGGTTTTATGAAGAGTAGCGCACGTGGTATGACGAGGAGCATGCGTTTAACGCACTTCACGACAAAGCTTATCGCGTTAGTGCTCTTACGCGGGAAAAAAAATTTATTTCACTTTTTTCACTCACGAATTGCTCTCTCGGCTTTTTCTAAATATAAATTTGTTGGAATGGTACAGAGAAGAAACAAAAAATGACACATATAACAATATGAGTAGTAGGCTTTTTTATTGATTACACAATACAAATTTGATTGATGACGATGAGCTTGGTGAGGGTTATTTAAATTTTTTGGACTAATTAGTAACCTATATTCTAAAAATTCTATTTTTCCCAAACTATAATTTAAAATTGAAGTCATTAGAATTAACTTAGTTTAGCCAACTCTAACATGCAGTAGTAATTACAATTTCCAACAATAAAAGCTCATAATCATGGTCTTCAAAAGGAAGTAGTAGTTTCAAATGTCCACATAATTTATGTCAGTGAGTGAAGAGTGAGATGCAACCATGGAAGTGATATTTTAGTGAGGAGTGAGATGCAACCACTGAAAAGACTTCTTCATGAAAAGAGCACTTGCTGTGAGCAATGTGGAAGCAAAAAGATATAGTGACTTACATTTTAGTACAACAATATCAAAAAGTCATATCATATAAATGACCATAAATAAATAAAAAGCATTCAAGTATTAGTGGATATGAAGAATTTCCACAATCAAATTTAGATGCGAAATTGTTAAATAAATGAGAAATTATTAAATAAACATGTCAAGATGAAAGAAAAATGTCATGGTTCCCATGACTGTGTTATAGTGACAGCGCTTAAAAATTTTGGGTTTCTCCATTGTAACATGCCAAAATAAAGTAAAACTCACTTAACTAAAAATAACCAATTGGTTTCTTGAATTACCTACATTTAAATGTTAAATCATTTTCCAAATATAATAAATCATATTATTTTAAATTATCTTCTTTCATTTTTTATATTATATTTCAAATTTAAAACAACATACTGAAACATCTTGTGTCAAGAGTTTATTGGGAATAGAATATTAAATAAAAATGGAAGAGTTTATTGGGATTAGCGTATTAAAATAAAAATAAAAATAAAATTTTTTATTTGATTTTACTAATTTACATATATTTTAGTTAAAATTTATTTAACAATAATATCTTCATAGTTATTTTTTAGTTTTTTAAATTTATACATTTACTTTATGATTTTTTCTTTTTCTTTATTAAATTTACAAATAAAATTATTGGAATAATTTTAAATGTATATAAATAAATTAAACATAATAAAAAATTAATATCCTTTTAATAATTCAAACTGGTAAGTATAACAAATAATATTACTTATTAAAAAAATATATAAAATTTTATTTCATTTTACTAATTTACATATATTTTTTTACTGAAGTTTTTATTTAAAAATAATATAATTATAATATCTTCACCCTTTTTTTAGTTTTTGAATTTATATGTTTACTTTATGCATTTTCTTTTTCCTTTATTAAATTTACAAATAAAATTATTACAATAATTTTAAATATATATAAATAAATTTAACATTTTAAAAAATTAATCACTTTAATAATTCAAACTGATAAGTGTAATAAAATTTTATTACATTTTAATAAATTTGAGCCAAAAACAAAGTTTAAATAAAAAAATACATAACACCCAATTTACAAAATATTATCAAATATTTATTAATAATGGTTTAACAAAGATCAAGATAAGTTTACTCATGAGGGGGGAAATCAAAATGAGTTTGATATGTAATAAGTTTAATTTCAAAATTTAACGCCCGCCAAATTTGACAGGTTTGATAACAAGTTCACCAATTTTCACAGTTTCAACGAAACCTTTTGAAGATTTCAAAGAATTTTTCAGAGGGTTCGGACGGGAAAATTTCATCGCAATGAGCCCATCAGGGAAGTCGTGAGGCATAGCTGCACCTATTTTATTTTTCCACTTTGCTCGTGCCCAATCATTTCTTAGTTTTCTATCATACGCAATGTGCTTTCCCAAATTTTTTTTTCAACAGGGAAAAAAACACAACTTCTTCTTATGCACTCGAGGATCACGTGTCCGTCCGCAGCGTGCATCATTTGTTATATGTGTAATTGAAAGGGAATTTTTTTATTATTATTTATTAGTGAGCCGAGAGACAGACGCTCATACTATGGTCTAGATTTACTGAGTGAAGACCTTCATTTTAGAGTTTAGATTTATTGAGGGAAAAGCCCATATATTTTGAGGTAAAAGATTTATTTCAAAGCTCAAAATGTGAAAGGTGATGTGTAATTTTGTCTATGTTTAATTTAGAGTTAGATATATATTTTTCTTAAAATAAACATAAAATATTATTTTAAATAAATATAAAATATTATATAAATAAAAATAGAGATACAATATATGTTATAATAAAAAATAAAAAAATTATTATAAAAAATTGGTAAATATTATAAATTTAAATGGTCTAATTTACAAAAATTAAAATGTATTAATAATTTTTCAAAATATTAAATTCATTTATACATTTAAAAACACATTTTACACAACAAAAAATTACAATATTATTATATTCTTAAAATAATAATAATATATATATATATCTATATATATATATATATATATATATATATATATTGGCACTTTTCATTTTTGTTCACACATGAAGGTTCACGCCATCAGTTATCTCTACATCAGGCGAGCGTGACAATTAACATGACCAGCGTATCTATGATTACCATTCCTCGGCCGTCTTGTGCATCTTTATCATTGCTGGTCTTATAAGATCTATGCATATCTTTCTCCCGGGCGAGTAACTGCGGCAAGCGAGCGGGCAACTATGGCAAGCGAGCGTGAAATTTTATTCCAGGCGAGCGTGATTATATATATTTTTGGCAGCCCAAATGATGTATTACACCCGAACCTTCATCATGTTTATCATTTTCTGGGTCGGGCTGGCACCATCTAATCTTCATTTCTATTTTGCTATCACAAGAGCATCCTCATTTTCTCTTATAATCATTTCTGTTGCCTATTCCAGTTGTATCTCCCTTTTCGATATGAATCAGGTAGCTGGAATGTTTTTTGATCCTTTTCAAATTTCCCTGTTTCTCATATATGACTGTATATGTAACCGGGTCGGATCATGCCCTGTTCATGAGGTTGTCCACTCATTTGAGCCTGCTCTAGTATGAGCAGAATTTCTTGGGGCAAATGATGGTTGATTTCTCGCTATTTCTCTACACAGCTGAGATTATATGAATATGTACTGTATATATATTATCAATATATTCAGCGTTTTTTTCTTTCTGAAAAATATATATATATATATATATATATATATATATATATATATATTAACTAGTGCATTAAAAAGTCATATAGCTTTCAAAAACATGTTTTGTTTTAAATACGTTACGTCATTTCAAAAATAAAATATAAAATATTATATTGCGATGATTATAATCAATAATGATAAGTTTTGGCAATAATAATATATTTAAGATTATGATGGATGGCGCATAAATATTTGTGTTGGTCTTAATCAAACATTTAGAATCATTTTTTTTTTTTTTGGAATCTAAACTTCTGTGATCCATCATATAAATTAGTAGAAATTCTTTCCGTAATAATCACATGCACAGGAACGTGGTCGACGCGTTTCGAACCAACCAGTGTGGTTCATCATCAGGACTATGTGAGAGATCAGATCCAGACATTAAGTATAAATAGATGTAGAAATGGCTCAACTAGCTGTTAGGATAACGGCAAGTTTGACATTAAAAATAAAAATAAAAATAAAAAATAAAAAATAATAATAATAATAATAAAATAAAATGTTCCATTATTTATTTAATTTAATTAATTTTTATTTATTTATTTATTATTATTTTCTTTATTTATAAATTCTTTAGTATATTTATACAACTAATTAACCAATTAATTAATATAATGGTAATAGAATCGTGTTAATGTTCCATGTGGTTGTCCACTACTCTCCTCACAGCATGGCACGGCGGCAGGAAGGATGGCATAGCCACGCACTCATTTGCCAAATGGCTAAGAGAGCCTTTAGGGGAAACTACCGTGCACTAAAATGCAGTGTCACACGCAATTTATGACTATTTTATGATCAATAGACAACTCATGTCGTGTTGAATATGCAGTTGTGGGTTTATAATATCACCTTACCCATTACTCGACATAAAATTAGAATATCTGAGTTAGTTTCACGATACAGGATCGTTCCATTCCTTTTGCAGCGAAACAACAAGATGGTCAACGAACCACACTGCTATGCTGATCTACAATCAAGAAAGCTTCGGCCGCACGGCGAGATAAAAATATATGGCACTAAGAAGTTATAATAATTTTTATATAAAAGGCGCGTAAGCGGGGTTTTTTTGAGAGAGATTAGTTAATTATCTCTAATTTGGTTGTTCTAGACTTTATTGAGTTCGTTCTAATCTCTGAGCGGTAGAGTAGAGGAAATATTAGAGATGCGGAGACTAATAAATGACAACGCTTTTTACAGAGCCAAGTAAGGCAGAGTATTGATTGATGGAATTAGCAAGGTAGACTATGTGCGGTAGTGGAGCTCCTTAAGGACGAGGGTTTTTCTCTGCGGGGGTTCGGCGGCTGCCTCGCCGCTGCGAATAGGGTTTTTCTCTGCAGGGCGGTACTCGGCGAAGGGAAGGCCAAGGGAGGAGGTTACACAGTGGGACTTAGACTCCGCTGGTAGTTTTGAACTAGCCCGGTCCTCCTGCGTCCCTAGTTGAAGCTCAGCCTCAGACTGGAGGGAGGATTTTCAGCGGCTGCGGCGGATAGGGTTTTTCTCTATGGGGTCCGGTGGCCGCCTCGCCGCTGCGGCCCCCCTCTTCTTCATCAGCGACCTCTGGGCGTGGCAGATGGGGTTTTCTGCGCAGCATCTGGCGGCGGCTGTGCCCTGGTTTGCCTTCTCAAGGTCTCGGTGGACTTGGAAGGTTCTATCTCGGTTTTTGGGTGCGGAGGAGGGGTTTTATGTCGCATTTGGGGTTTTCTCTGCACGGGATATGGACGGCCGCCTCGCTGGTGGACTGGCGATGGGGTTTTGCTCGATGCTGTGAACCCTCTTCTGCTGTCTTTTTGCTTGCTGCTGCAGCTCCATTTTCTCCTCTGGGGCTATTTTTTGTGGATCCTGTTGATGGGATGATACACGGGTGGAGACTACTCTCCCTCTGCTCTCTTTTTTGTAATGAGTGGTTTATGCACTCTGATTTTGGTGATGCCAAGCTTCTGTGATCCTGAATGTGATCCGGTTTTTTTTCTGGCATTTATGTCTTGATGATTCTCGTTGTTGCACAACTGAGAACGAAATTGATGTATTGTGGTTGCCAAGCTACTGTGATCCTCCCTTGTATGTGATCCGGTTTGTTTTTTGGCATAGATGTTATGATGTTTCTCGTTGTTGTACAGCTGAGAACGATATTGATGTAAAATGAACTGACATATTAAATATATCAGCTTTTTTTTCTTCTGAAAAAAAAAAAATATGAGGAAAAGTAGACAAATACGCCACAGCAATTGGGTTTGCTTGACAATGAATAATGAAGCCACATGTCTGCTGAAGCTCCAATCGAGATGAGTTTCGACCACAAAACTGTAGAACTGCTGGCTTTGGACAATCCATGGCTTCTCATGGTTGCAGAAGAAATTGCTAACTTGTTGACGGCCGATGGTGAGATAAAGGCAAGGGTTTTGGTATATATTTCGCTTTATGAATATGTGACATTTGGGGCATGCATGTACTCTATTTCGTAGTTGTATTTTGTCATGTATACCATATGTATTACATTAATCTTATTCAATTAGGTAAATTAGGTAAGACTTTCGTTCCGAGATTTTATATATATATATATATATATATATATATATATATATATATATATATATATATATATATATATATATATATATATATATAAGAGGTTATAAGGTTAAATTTAAAGAGGCAAGTTATTATGTATTTACTGTTAAAATAGTAAAATAGTATGGAGTGAGTTTATATGTGTCTTTTATTTTTAGATAAAAACTAAATTGAATAGAAATTGCAGCTCAGAAGTATAGAAATTGTACTCTATCTAGAGACTACACATAAGTGGAGAGTACATTCTACATTCATTAATCAAATGATACAACTATAAGTACATCACAAAAGAGTAGGAAGTTGTAAACAAATTTCTATATCCTAGGAACTAATCCTAACTTAAGGAGCTACGTTACAACAATGTAACCATTTCTCCATTAATATACAATAATATTAATTATTTTCAACTCTTTGCCTTAATGGAGAAAGGCTTGTCTTGAATTCCTAACATCCCTCTATCAATTCAAACTTTATTCTCACAAGATGTTTAGTAAAATTTTTTTCCATATTCTCACAAGATTTACAGTATTCAACAAATATTTCTTTTGATTGAAGTTTTTCTTGAACAAAATGGAACTGAGTATCAATGTGTTTGGTGTTTTTGTGAAACACTCGATTGTATACTAGCTTAATGGTACTCTGGTTGTAACTTTTGATGGTAGTTGCTTCTTTCTGCTCTTCTCCTGCATCATGGAGAAGCCTTCTCAACCAGATAGCTTCACATGTAGCAACACACAATGCTTGGTACTCAGCTTCAGTTGAAGATAAAGCTACAATACTTTGCTTTTTGCTGCTCCATGTTATGACCCTGAATCCATTGCTGAATTCATAACCCATGATGGATTTTCGATCATCCAAGTTACCTGCCCAATCCAAATCTGAAAAACCTTCTAAGGTAACATCATATGTGTCAGTGTATAAAATAGCATAATCACTAGTACCACGAAAATACCTCACCACACTTTTTGTTGCCACCCAATGACTTTCGACACGATTAGACATGAACTGGCTCAGCACACTAATAGAGTATGCCAAGTCTAGTCTAGTTATACTAAGATATATCAGAGAACCAACTAGTTGTCTATACAAAGTGGCATCCACCTTCGTAGTGCCATTGTCACTGCGCAACTTTAGATTCTGCTGCAATGGTGTTGATGTTGACTTACACTACTCCATCCTGAATTTTTCAAGTAGACTTCTGGCATACTTCCCTTAAGTAAGAAAAGTTTGTCCATAATCTCTCCATATTTCCAGACCCAAGCATTAATGGAGATTTCTGAGATATTTCATTTCAAAGACTTGCGACATGTATAGTTTGATTTCTTTGATCAGAGCATCTGCATTACTTGTTATAATCATATCATCCACATACAAAGAAATTAAAATAATCTACCTCTGTTTATTATAATTGGTGTACAAATTTGGATCAGTCATGCTCCTATGAAAACCATGTTGTAAGAAGAATGAATCGATCTTCTCATACCACGACCTGGGTGCTTGTTTTGAACCATATAATGCCTTTTTCAGCCTACAAACTAGATGTTCCTTCCCTTCTTTGACAAACCCTTCAGGTTGGACTAAATAAATCTCTTCTTTTAAATCATCATTCAGAAATGCAGACTTAACATCTAACTGGTGTAGCTTCCACTGATATTTTGTAGCTAAAGAAATTAACATTCTAATGGTATTTAGTTTGGCTACAGGGGAAAAGGTTTCATCAAAGTTTGTAATGTTCCCACTTAGCCTTAACTAAGAGGAACATTCAATTTTGTTTTAATTTTTGTTTCATGAATAAATTAATAAAGGAGGACATGTTAAACTCCTAAAAATTCTGAATAAATCAATGCCCATGTGAACAAAGACAAATCAGGGCCATGTAAATAATCACTTGCAGGTGTGAAAGAGGTTTGAGCTAAATACTAGGTCAACCTTGACCAAATCAACAGCGCTGTCTAGGTTCATTGCATCTCCAAAAGGGACAGCACAGTTCTAGAAGGAAGCCTCTCATGTGAAAAGGGCTAACTCATCAAGATGGTTTAGGGTTTGCAAAATTTTTCTCATCTTATAAAAGGAAAAGGAGGTCAGCAAGAGAAGGTTGTTGATTGATCATATTTCTGAGTATTTGTCTGCTTAGACAAATACCATTCTCTGTTGTTTAGTGGAGGATTGTATCTGGAATTCCTATGCAGGGATTTCACCTCTTCCTTTGAGGATTCAAAGAGGAAAGTTTGCTGAATTGAACCACTATCAGGCTTGAGGCCAAGCTCCATCTTACATTACAACGCTACTCATCTGGAGGGCTGAGCTGTCTTGTGAGATGCAACAAGTGGGAGTCTAGATCTGCAGAGATCTAGTGTATTTTTGGGAGGCTCTTCTCATGGAAGGTATTCTTTAACCTCCTGAAAGAGTGTCTCCACTTGTTGTGCTTCAGATCTGCAATTTTACAGTAGCTTTCTGTGTCATTTGAGCTACAGCGCTGTCCCATTGAGTAAACTACGTTATTTCTGTATGAGGGTTTATAGGGTGTCTTGCTCATAGTTTAGATCAGAGATCTCTTGTGCTGGGCTTGCCTTCCACTTGGTGATCCATGGATTAGCTTGCTGATCTATGTTCTGTTCAGATCTGATCCATTGTAATGAAATGTTGTACTTAGAAATTTACTGCAGCAGTTTCCAGATCTACAACTTGTTTCTCATATCTACTCTTATTCATGCATGCTTTTGTCAAAATTCTAGGTGGATCCTGAAGAGAAAAATATATAGTTTCCAGATCTGATATAGATCTGATGTTTTATCCACTGATTCGTCCTAGACCTGAGTTGTAACTTCCAGCTGCTGAAGCTCCTCTAAAATAACGATGTTGAGGCATTTATGCAAATATACATGTATTTCTTCTCTCTTTTTTGAAGATTTATTGTTGTATTGACTCATGCTTGTTGATTTACTGCTATATGACTAAAATACAAGTCTCCTTGCTGATCTCCTCTAAAAATCTGCTAAAACTATGCAATTCCTGAAGCAGTGCTTTCATTTGACTGCAACCTTCCTCTTTGGGTGCTTTTTAGCTAGTCAAATTTTTGGGAGATCTGTTTAAATAGTCTAAACTGATTTTTTTCTAATGAAATTCCATATATAAGTCTCATATAGCATAAATGAGGGGAGCCAAGCCCCGATCTGCGTTATTTTTTCACATTTTTACTTGTACAACGTTTCTCTTGAGCACCTTGTTGAAATTCCTAAAAAAGGAATATTACAGTAGTATCGGAGCTCCACTCTTGGCATAGCCTGTGCTTGCCATTAGAGAACTAGTCATGCTGCATTCCAAAGAAGAGGATCCTCCCACTGAGTGGGAGAGGAGGTACCAAAATAGAAGTCATAGAAAGTATGACTACGCCACTGTTGATCTTAACGAGGATCAAGACAAGGGGAAAGCCCCTGAATCTGTGAATGATAAAGATAAGGAAGCAGAGGAGTTTGTAAAAACTCTCTTGGAGGCTATGCAAGATCTGTCCAAGGAGATAAAAGAGATGAGGGTGGATAGAATGAGGGAATCCCTTGGGAGATTCCATCAAGGAGAAAGTTCTGACATGTCTCATTTTGGGACTGGTCAACCTGTGAGCTTGCCACAAGCTCCACAGGCCTCACAACGCTCTACTATGCCTACCTTCTTGGCTATAGAGAATGAAGGACTGCAAGATCCAACCTCCCTGGAAGGGTACTTTATAGAATATGACTCACAAAGTCAAAGGTTCAAGGATAACTTGAGGTTGCAAGACTTTTTCCATCTCAAGGACCGAAGGAGACCATGGCAGCAATACAGAGATGGTGGTTTCTTCCATGGGAGACACCATATTATGGGCAGGTTCTTTTTGCCCAAGTTCGATGGAACATCCTCTTGTTCTACCAAAGCATGGGTGGAAAAGTTGGACATCTATTTCCAGTTGAATAAAGTGCTCGAAGTAGAAGCCATCAAGATTGTTGTGCTGCATTTTGAGGGTGAAGCCCACAGATGGTGGTTCCATGGACTATCTACATTGGGACACAACTATGTGTCTACATATGTTGAGTTCACTATAATACTAGTGGAGAGATTTTATCGGAAAGATCCAGAGGCACCTTTTATAAGCTTAGAAAAGTTGAAGCAGACAAGAGATGCAAAGGCCTATATCTTTGAATTCATGAGATTGTCAGTAATGGTCCTTGATCTATCTATAGCAAGGAGGGTCTACATGTTCATTGATGGCCTGGAGGAACCTTTGCATGGGTTGGTTAAGTCTACCAAGCCCATCACTTTGCATGATTCCATTGAGAGAGCTAGAGATCTCCATGATGCCTTTCCAAGAGAAAAAAAAAATTTCTAAAGCAAATCCCCTCCCTCTTCTAAGGAAAAAGAAGGGAAATTTGCTCCACCCAAGGAGAGCTCATTGAAGAAACATCTTGAAATTGATCTCCGGAGGGAGTTGAGGAAAAAGAGATTGTGTTTCACTTGTCAAGAGCCATGGGTACCGAGACATAGATGTGCTGCTGGGAGGGCACACTACATAGAGGTCTTTTTAGACTTTGAAGAGGAAGATGGGATTGAAGGACCTAGGAGGGGTCATAACGCTGGTGAAGATGAGGAGGAAAGCCAAACACCATCCAGGAATGAAGAAGGAGGCTTTGCTCGAACAAGTGGGACTCTTGCTTCTTTGAGAGGAGTGCCCAAGTACTTGACCCTAAGGGTACAAGGTTTAGTTATGAACCAGGGAGTGTCTATTTTGATTGACAGTGGGGAGACCCACAACTTCATTAATGCTCATATTATGCAAAGGAGAGGGATCCCCATTGATACATTTGATGGGTTCTCTATTTTGGTCCCAGGAGATAGAACTATGTAGTGCATGCACTATGTTCCATCACTTTCTGTCACTATGGGATCCTACACTTTAGTGGATCACTTCTTTGTAGTGGAAATACCAGACACCAATGTCATCTTGGGTGTCCAGTGGTTGATTACCTTGGGAAAGGTTACCACTATCTGGAAGGCCTTGCAAATGGAGTGGGTGGACTTGAAGAGTGGAAAACCACACATCATTTAAGGCATGCACACTTACCCCACACCTAATGCTTCTACACAAACAACAAAGATGGATTTGCGCAGTGGAAGCAAGGATCTCACAGTTCCTTCTCTCATGTTTATGAGAATGTTGCAAGGAACATTCCTACCTCATGGAAAGCCACTTGGAATGTCATTAGACACTAATCTTGTGGGGAAAGCCTCACAAAGTGATGCTCCAAAAATAGATCAAGCAAGGATTGGAGAGCAAACTATAGCGCTGTGGGAGGAAGGAAAGGGGAGGATCAGCCTTCCCACAAATCATTTTGGCATGTGTAATGTCAGAGAAGCAATCAAAGACAAGGCAAGCACCACCATAGATGTACTCGCAGCGCTGTCATTGTTGAGCTGTGTGGATCCATATTAGAGATCTCAACTCCTTGTGGAGTACTCCAAAGATCTACACACTGGGATGATATTATATGGCATGAAGCAAGGAGGAGGCTATTTGGTCCATGAAGGGGTCATCTATCATCTTGGTAAAGCATTCTTGTCTCAAGCCTCCAAGCTTAAGCAAGAGATACTACAAAGAGCACACAAAGAGTTCCTTTCCAGCTATATGCAGTCAGCCAAGATCTACACCCTAATCATGAGGAGTTTTGATTGGGAGGGTATGAAGGAGGAACTAAATCAGCACTTGGATTGGGAGGAACTATATAAACACTTACAAGAGTGCAATGGTTATGAGGAGATGAGGCAGCCAAAGGGCTCTATGCATGAGTTATTTCAGCCATCTCTTCCTTCTCTTAGAAGAAGAGACATACCCATGCCCAACTCCATGTGTGTGGGAGACTTGAATGGTAAAGAATATGATCTTATGGAGCATGTTTATTTTTCTAATTTGACATATTCTCTTACCATGCAGGCCATGGCTCCTACAAGGAGTGATATTACATGCAGATCTCATGGCATTGATGAGGCCAATAAAAATTCTAAATCTGGCCACTCCCTTGAGGTGCAAAGGGAGATTCTCTATCATGACGGGTGCTTCCCAAAGGCACCTAACTTGGGTATCACTTTCAGCCATGTCAAAGTGACCCATGCAGCAAAGTTGTGGTGGGAGTACCACTTACCACACTCAGATATACTCAAGACAAGGAGTGCATTGCATTGGTATCTTATGTGGGATTGTGACCCACCTCCTCAAGTGCAAGTTTCAGTTTGCATAAATGTGATTTTGCTTCCATACATAGATGATATATTGGTATTGTTTATGGGTTTGTATGGGAAAAAAGTGGGCAGTGTATATGTACCACATGGGATGGAACTTCATCTTGTACTTCATGATACATGTTTTGGATGTGACATTGCTTCGCCCATGTTTGTTTTACACTCCTGAAAGGATAGAATATGCCCCTATCATGTTAGCATTGGAGGAGCAATTTTTGATGTATTGGTTTAATGAGCACTTGGTCCATGATGAAAAATTGATCCTTGATGGTGCCATCAATGGAGAAGGAGAAGAAATACAGCTCTTACCCTATCAGTTTCTTGAGGACAAGCAACATTTTTGAGGGGAGGACTGTAATGTTCCCACTTAACCTTAGCTAAGAGGAACATTCAATTTTGTTTTAATTTATGTTTCATGAATAAATGAATAAAGGAGGACATGTAAAACTCCTAACAAGTCTAAATAAATCAATGCCCACGTGAACAAACACAAATCAGGGCCATGTAAATAATCACTTGCAGGTGTGAAAGAGGTTTGAGCTAAAGACTGGGTCAACCATGACCAAATCAACAATGTTGTCTAGGTTCATTGCATCTCCAAAAGGGACAACACAATTATAGAAGGAAGCCTCTCATGTGAAAAGGGCTAACTCATCAAGATGGTTTAGGGTTTGAAAAAGCTTTCTCATCTTATAAAATGAAAAGGAGGGAAGCAAGAGAAGGTTGTTGATTGATCATATTTTTGAGTATTTGTCTGCTTAGACAAATACCATTCTCTGTTGTTTAGTGGAGGATTGTATCTGGAATTCCTATGCAGGGATTTCACCTCTTCCTTTGAGGATTCAAGGAGGAAATTTTGTTGAATTGAAACACTATCAGGGTTGAGGCCAAGCTCCATCTTAAGTTACAACACTACTCATCTGGAAGGCTGAGATGTCTTGTGAGCTGTAGCATGTGGGAGTCTAGATATGCAGAGATATAGTGTATTTTTGGGAGCCTCTTCTCATGGAAGGTGTTCTTTAACCTCCTGAAAGAGTGTCTCCACTTCTTGTGCTTCATATCTACAAATTTACAGTATTTTTCTATGTCATTTGAGCTACAGCACTGTACCATTGATTAAACTACGTTATTTCTGTATGAGGGTTTACAGGGTGTCTTGCTCATAGTTTAGATCAGAGATCTCTTGTGTTGGGCTTGCCTTCCACTTGGTGATCCATGGATTAGATTGTTGATCTATGTTCTGTTCAAATCTGATCCATTGTAATGAAATTTTGTACTCAGAAATTTACTGTAGCAGTTTCCAAATCTGCAACTTGTTTCTCAGATCTACTCTTATTCATGCATGCTTATGTCAAAATTCCAAGTGGATCTTGAAGAGAAAACTATATAGTTTCCAGATATGATATAGATTTTATGTTTTATCCACAGATCTGTCATATATCTGAGTTGTAACTTCCATCTGCTGAAGCTCCTCTAAAATAACGTTGTTGAAGCATTTATGCAAATATACATGTATTCCTGCTCTCTTTTCTGAAGATTTATTGTTGTATTGACTCATGCTTTCTACTGTATAATGAAAGGGCTTTATCATAATGTTTATTTGCTATTGTATGACTGAAATACAAGTTTCCTTTCTAATCTCCTCTGAACATCTACTAAAACTGCGCAATTCCTGAAGCAGTGCTTGCATTTGACTGCAACCTTCCTCTTTGGGTGCTTTTTAGCTAGTCAAGTTTTTGGGAGATCTGTTTAAATAGTCTAAACTGATTTGTTTCTGATGAAATTCCATATATAAGTATCATATAGCATAAATGAGGGGAAACAAGCCCTGATATGCATTATTTTTTCAGAGTTTTATTGGTACAGCGTTTCTCTTGAGCACCTTGTTGAAATTCCTGAAAAAGGAATATTACAAAGTCTATTCCCTCTTGCTGTGAATAACCCTTTCCTACCAATCTATCTTTAAACTTGTCTATACTCTTATATATATTAACTTTAGGTTTGTACAACCACTTACAACCTATGGGTGTTTTTCCTCTAGGCAATTAAACTAGATCCCAAGTATGGTTTTTAATAATTGATTCAATTTATTCATTCATTACAGCCCTCCATTCATCATATTGACTTGATTATTTATAGTTTGTGGGTTCTAAAATGTTTAAAATACTTGTCATTAAAGCATATTATTTCAATCTTGTTGGTAATTGAGTTTTCCTACCTGATCTTCTCAGTAGAGGACTCACCTAAAATCTGTCTGCTTCAGACTTGTACAGGCTTGCCTTATTGACTAAATACAATGCTTCTGATTTTTTCTGCTCCTGCTGTTGATTATCCTCACTTATTTCTTCCATCAATAATGGAATGTACCATTCTTTATGACTGTCTTCCTTTCCCTTCTCAACCTGTTCATGAAATATGACATCTCGACTAGCAAATATTTTATGAGTCACAAGATTAAGTAACTTGTATGCTTTAAACTCAGTGCCATATCCTACAAAGATACATTTCATGGCTTTAGGACCTAACTTATTTCTATCTTCCTTTGGTATATGGGAAAAGGCTTTTGACCCAAATACTCTTAAATGGCTCACCACTGGTTTGAATCCATATAATGTTTCAAAAGGATTTTTAAAGAAGAGACATTTAGTAGGACTCTTATTCTTTAAATAAACAACAGTGTTGATGGCTTTAGCCCAAAAACCATTTGATATACCCTTATCTTGAAGAATAATTCTTGTGCACTCCACTAGAGTTATGTTCTTTCATTCTGCCACTCCATTTTGTTGTGGAGTATGAGGCACTGTCAACTATTGAACAATCCCATGATATCTACAAAAATTCATGAACTCACCCAACCTGTATTCTCCCCCTTGATCAGAGTAGAGAATTTTTATGCATTTTCCTATCTGCTTCTCTACCAAAGTTTTAAATTCTTTAAAGCACTGAAAGATCTGACTCTTTTTACTTAAAAATTATATCCAAGAGAATCTAGTGCAATCATCAGTAAACATAAGAAAATAATATGCACCACCTAGTGACATGGTCTGCATAGGTCTGCATATATGTGTATGCACCAGCTCTAGAATATCTCTTTCCTTTATATCAATATGTAGAATAAATTATTCTCTATGCATTTTCCCTAATGCACATCCATCACAATCTAACTGAACAATATGAAAAGCAGGGAGTCCATCGACCATACCTTTTCTTTGAAGTAGCATGAGGTCTTGTAAATTCTATGTGCTTTGTTCTCTTATGGAGGACAAAATTCTTTGACAATGTAATTGCTGAGCTATTATCACAATAAATTGCGGTTCCTTTGTCTTGCTCATGACACAAATATCTCATCATCCTTCTCATCCAAACAGCTTGACAGGTTGCTGTTGTTGCTGCTACATACTATGCTTCTGCTATTGATAAATCAACTATTGTTTGCTTCTTGGAAGCCCATGAAATGGATCCTGATCCCAAATGAAACACATACCCAGATGTGCTCCTTTTATCATCTACACTTCCAGCCCAATCACTGTCAATGTAACTAATAAACTTAAAATTATCAGTTTGGGAGTATATAACACCATACTCCTTTGTTCCATTCACATACCTTAAAATCCTCTTGGCTGCATACCAATGTGTCTCCTTTGGTGTCTCCATGAATTTCGAAATTAAACTTACAGGATACATAATATCAGGCCTAGTTTCAGTCAAATACATTAGGCTACCAACTATGCTCTTGTACAACGTCAGATTGATATTCTTGCTGCAATCTTCCTTGCTTAACTTCAACCCCATGACATTTGGAGTTACTGCTACTTTGTTATGCTGCATGTTAAATCTCTTCAAAACTTCTGCAACATATTTTTCTTGGGAAATAAAAAAACCCTTTCCATTTTTATTTACTTATATGCCCAAGAAGTATGTCAGTAAACCCAAATCAGTCATTTAAAATTCACTTTTCATGATTGCTTTAAAATCAACAATGAGAGAAACTTCATTGCCAGTAAGATTAAGTCATCTACATATAAAACAACAATAACGATATTACCATCATTTTCTTTAATGTAGAGTGCGGGTTCACCATCACATTTTTCAAACCCATTTTCTGCTAGGTAAGCATCAATTTTGTTGTACCATCTCTTGGTGCTTGCTTCAGCCCATAAAGAGCTTTCTTCAACTTACAGACTTTGTGCTCTTGACCTTCAATCTCATAGCCTAGAGGTTTTTCAACATATACCTCCTCTTTCAACACTTAATTCATGAATGCTGACTTCATATCCATTTGGTAGAATTTCCACTTTTTTTGTGCTGCAATGGAAAACACTGTCTGCACTGTTTCCATCCTTGCAACTGGCGCAAAGGTTTCTTCATAATCTCTTCCTTGTTGTTGCTTGTAGCCTTTGACAACAAGTCTTGCTTTATTCATTTCTATTTTTCCTTCAACATTGCTTTTGGTCTTAGAGATCCCATTTTACTCCAATGACTTCTTTACCTTGTGTGAGGTCCACTAACTCCCATGTATCATTATTTTCTATTGCACTAATCTCTTCATTAATTTCTTCAATCCATTTTTATTCTTTTACTGCATCTTCAAAATGAATTGGGTCATCAACATGACAAAAAAAAGAAAATAAAGAGTTCATACCATTATTATTATTAGTTTCTTTCTCATAAATTTCACTCAAATTTCTGAATCTTGGTCTTCTTGGTGTGCTTGGAGTTCCACTTGAACTCGAGGGAGTTTCTGATCCCTGTGATGAGCTTGGAGAAGAACTTCCTTGATTTCTCAAGGCTGTTCTATTTCCTACTTGTGGTGTGGCTTTTTGTGCTTGTGAAGGTGGAGGAGGAACCACCATGGAGGAATTATTTTCAACAATCAATTCCTCTTTCTCTTCGTGAGACACACGTGTCTTCACATTCACTGTTTTCTCTAAGCTTCCATCCCAAGCTTCTTCTTCAATGAACTACACATCTCTGCTGATTATAAATTTCTTGGTTGATGGATTATAGAGTTTGTAGGCCTTGGACTCATCACTGTATCCAAAAAAGATACACTTTTCCCCCTTGTTGTCTAACTTTTTTCTTATTTGATCCAGGACATGTGCATATGCCACACATCGAAATACTTTCATGTGAGTGAAAAACTGCTTTGTTCCACTCCATGCTTCTTCTGGAACTTTGTTCATAACATCCTTGGTTAGGCATCTATTCAAAATATACGCTTCACAATTGACAGCTTCAGCCCAATACTCATTTGCAAATGTTTTACCTTCAACATACTTCTAATCATATCCATGATGGTCTTGTTCTTCCTTTCTGCAACACCATTTTGCTGCGGTGTGTACCTTGTGGTAAACTGCTTGTGTATGCCATTCTCCCTAAAAAAACGTAAGAAAACTTTGGAGATGTATTCTCCACCTCTGTCAGTTCTCAACAATTTTATGTAGTGCCCACTCTCCTTCTAGACAAGAACTTTGAAGTGGTAGAAATGTTCAAACACTTCACTCTTCTGTTTCACAAAATACACCCATGTCTTTCTAGTGTAATCATCTATGAATTTCAAAACATAATGGTTGCCAGCTAAAGATGGCGTTTGAGTTGGTCCACACAAATATGAGTGGAAAATCTCTAAGGGTGCGTTTTCCCTTACGCTCTTTCCTGTTGGAAATGATTCTCTGTGTTGTTTTCCCAAGATACAGCCTTCACATAGGTTGTCTGGTTTCTCAATGAGTGGCAATCCTTTTACCATCCCCTTTTTATGCAAGAGGTTCAAACCTCCAAAATTGAGATGTCCAAATCTCAAATGCCATAACCAGCTTTCATCTTTCACTTCTTCTAGAAAGAACTCTTATGTCATTGCTGCTACCACACCTCCTTCCTTCATGTTTGTTCTGAGCTTGAGAGGAAACATCCTATTCTTTGTCATATGCACTTCCGCATTGACTCTTTTACTTGGAGGTATGTCCATGATTGTACACATATTATTTTTAAAAAACACATTGTAGCCCTTGTTCACGAGCTATCCAATGCTCAAAAGGTTACATTTCAGGCCTGGTACATAATAAACATCTGGCACAAATTTCTTTTCTCCCTTGTGAGCATTGATACTCTTCCTTTTCCCATGACAAAGACTTTTCTTTCAGTCCCCGTTGTCACTTCAGACTTCACATTTTCATCCAGATTGGCAAACATTGCTATGTTTCTTATCATGTGGTTACCACAACCTGAGTCTAAGAACCATACATCTTCATTTTTTTCTTGTGCTACATTACATGTTAGAAGCACATTACTTTGGTTCTGACTTTATTTTAAAAAATTAACATTTTTCTTATTATTCATGTCATTTTGTTTCTTTCTACATTCATTGGCATAATGCCCATAATTTTTACAATAATGACATTGGACTTGGGATTTGTCATACCTTTGTCCTTGTTCTTGACTCTAGCTTGAGCCTTCGCTTTGATTCTGGTTACTACCCCCTCCACTTGTGCTTGTAGGGTTGTTTTTTTCACATCTCTGTGGGCTTCTTCCTCTTCCTCGCTAGTTTGATCTTCCTCGACATCTACCTCGACCAAAAGACATATGTGTCTTGAAAGCTTGCTCTAATGAGGAGTTCGTTGTTCTGTTCAGTCTATGTTCATGAGACATCAGGGATGCATGAAGCACATTCACTGAAAATATTGAGAGATCTTTTGCCTCTTCTATTGCCACTACTATGGAATCAAATCTTGAGGGTAGACTTCTCAAGATTTTCTCCACTATTCTTCTTTCCTCAAGTGCCTCTCCATGAGACCTTATCTGGGTAACCAACCCAATCAAATGAGTGAAGAATGAGTCTATGTTATCAGTCTCGTTCATATAGAGAGTTTCAAAATATCTCCTCAGCATTTGTAATTTTGTTGCCTTCACCTTCTCCATGCCTTGATAGGTTGTCTTGAGAATATCCCATGCCTCCTTAGACTTTGTTGCTGCTACAATCATTGGGAAAATATTCTCGTGTACTACTTGAAGAGATAGAAGAGGGCTTTGGAGTCCTTATTCCTATTGTCTCTTAAAAATTCTCTCTCTACTGTTGTCAAAGCAGCCAACGCTGTTACGTCTGCTAGTGATTGGAAACCTTGTTCCACCAGCTCCCATATATCTTGTGAAGCAAACAGGGCCCTCATTCTAATGACCCAATAATCATAGTTCTTCCCATTAAAGTATGGTATTTGGGGATTTTTGAGGCTTATTCCTGTTGCTACCATCGTGATTGTGTAAAAAAATGTTGGAACACCTAATCCTACATGGGTAGGTGTGGAATGCGAAAAGTCACAATGGAGTCCAAGTGACCTTGGAATGTGAAACCAAGAGTCACACCATTGTACTATAAATGTACATCTTTGTATAATGGAAAATAAGAAAGCCTCACGCTTATCTTTCATTGTGTGTTTAGTCTCTTGTGTGTGTGCTCATCTTCTTCATACACCATGTGTGTGCTTCAGCATGGTATTTAACATGGTATCGTAGGAAGGCGATTTCGTCCTCGCTTCAAATTGAGTGAGCCATTTGTGTTTATGGCCTTGCATATCTGCAAAATTCTTGACATTTTTGCAGCATTTAGAGAGTTTTTGCAGTAGTGTTTTTGCTGCCATTCAGAGGTGTTTTGAAGAGACTTTCTGCAGCAGTCTTTTTGCCACATTCAGAAAGTGGTTTTGGAGAAGGAGCAGCGTTCAGAAGAAAGAGCAGCATTCAGAATTTGAAGAAGAAGAAGCATTCAGCATTGGTTTTGAAGAAGGCAGCACTGCCCATCTGAAGGTTTTCATTCTCATTTTTCCTGCAATTTCTATTAATTTCTGCATTGAAGAGTTGCTGGAAAACTCTGTTTTAAAAATGGGTTTCTGAAGAAGAAGTTTTTTGGTTTTCTACTGCTGATGGATTTGTTCTGCTATAAGTTTGAAAAAAAAAAAATTTCTGCTATATATTTGAAAGGAAAAATTTTGCTGGTTCTTACTCCTCTCTCATGTTTATAAAAAAAAAAGAAAAAAAAAATTGCAACTTCCATCGCCTTGCCTCGCTCGCTCATCTCCTACACCGTTTCATTCCTTACCGCTCCACTCGATTTCACTATGCTTAATCCCTATCGCTCCCTCTAACAGCGTTTACCTCCCTACTCCACTACCCGCGCCCCCTTCACACTACAGATTTTTAACACCCTGCTCTATCGATTCAAACCCCCGGGCGTCCAATTGCCAAAGACTCAAAGATAAGCTATCACTCATCTCACACCACTCACCACAATACTCCCTTATCAACCTATCTCTGCCTGCCCTCCTCAACGCCTCCCTCTACACCATATCCGCAGGCTCCATGCCACGCCTTTGGCCTTCAATCCAAACGCACCTCTCTGGCTCCTCCCATCGCAAACGCTCTCAATACAATGCCTACTCCTTAACAGTAATCCGTTCCCACATTCCACTCGCCATACGCTCCTTACCATACTCTCAAACCTCACGGCTGCTCTATATCCCCATATCCCCTCACTCCATGACTGTTCCTCACCATACGGCGCCCTCTCCTACGCCTGTAGCTCTTCCACTCCACCTTACGACTTACACTTCAACAATACGTAGGCTCCCATAGCAATTACTTTTTTAAAATTTTAATATACGATGTCCTCCATTTAATATTCCCCTCTCCTCCACTATAATACTCCCTCCACTCCTATATAATACTACCCCTCCCTATACTCCCTCCCCCATTTTAAAATTCAAACCCCACTTCTCACTAATACCAACCTTTTAATTTTAAAATCGATTTTTATTTCCCCCTCCCACATATAATACATTTCTCTCCACTATATTTTAAATTAAATCCATTAAATTAATTCCCATTAACTCATTTTTTTAATAATTCCCATTCCTTTTTTAATTATTTCCCTTCCTTTTTTAATTAATTCCCATTAACTCATTTCCATTCCTTTTTTAATTATTTCCCTTTCTTTTTTAATTATTTCCCATTAACTCATTTTTTTTAATTAATTTAAAAAATAAAAAAAAAAAAACAACAGAGAGAGAGGAGAAAGAGAGGTATGTTTTAAAAAAAGGATATGAATATGAATAATGAAGAAAATGGCATATGAGGAGCAAGATAGATTGAATACATTGCAGATTTGACATTGTGTGATTTGTGGCATTGATTTGAAGGGTGATTTTTTGAAAGAATTTTACATGTGAAGACAAGTTTGTCATCATTGCAAACCAACTATTTGAAGAAAATTCAGCTGCTTTAAAGGCATTTTGCACAGTTGTTTTTGCTACACATTCATTTTGCAGAGATATTGACATTGTATTGTGAGTAGACATTGCTTCTTCATAGTTGCAATTAGTATTTGAGTTGTTGGATTGTAGATTGCCCTCCATCATTTGAGGAGCACACTTTGTACTTTGAGAATTTCTTGAGTCATTTGTATTTGTTGCATCACATTGTAAACGGTTGCATTTTTGGTTGAAGCTGACACCCTTTCATTTTTTGAGCCTAAGTTGTTGAAATGGCTAAAATCAATGAGGCATTAGTGTTGTTGAATGATCTCATTCATTCAAATGTTCATGATATGATAAAAATGAGCAAGGATGCTCTTTGTAACATTCAAATTTGTTTACAAGATGCACATGAAAAGATTGAGTTTTTGCAGTTGGAAACTCAGCTTCAGCAAGACGAACTTCAGCGAAAGAGTCACCATTCTGAACCTATTTTTGTTCAGAAGATTGTGAAGGACTCTCATCAGAAGAAAGAAGATAAAGTTGCAAATGATTCACATTCAGTTCCTTGTACTAGAGCAGATGTACATGCAGATGCAGCAATTCAACCTGCACTTCCTAAGCCCATCATCAGACCTTGGGAAGAGCTTGTCCACAACAAGCACAGAACTGGTCTTGGATATGACAAGGATGTGTCCTTTCATATCTGTGACTACACCAAGCTCCACGTATTTCCAGAGTGCCGGACTCTACATGGATACCACCCACTGCTCAGACCCCGTTCCACAACAACATCAAATTGAGAAATGCCAACACTGTGATCGAGTTGGCCATATGAAAGATCATTGTTTTGATCTTCACCCATGCACGCACTGTGGTCGGTACACCCATTCTTCAGACAGATGCTTCAGACACAAGCCTCCTGCAAGAACCAAGATTCATCTTGGATGGATCGCTTCTTGGCAATGGGCATCAGCAGCCAAGAAGATGTTTACGACACATGTTAGAACTTGTTCACTCATATTGAACAAACTTCACAGCTGAGTTTTTGCCATTATCTCACCTTTGTCCCCGATAAAGAAAATGGCATGCACAGCCTGACCATTTATCAGCGAGCTCGCAGCCACAATCTCTCATTCCATGTTCGCAGTTGTAGCGTTAAATAAGCGAGCGTAGCCCTCCGTCATTCCGGATTCGCAGGATGTAGCGTGAGACACGGATGCCCATGAGCATAACTTCGGTTATGGACAACCTAAAACCATCATCTTTGGTTGGTGGACAACCTAAAACCACCACAAGCGAGGAACACTTCCCAGCGTGTTTCGCCCAATGTACCCCCGCCTTCTCACAAAGATTGGCTGAATATCCAGGAAAATGTCAAAGCATTCCGCAGCGAGGTAATCCTAAAACCATCACAGGTCGTAGACCTCCCTTCTTTTAGGTCGAAGGTCTCCCTTTTTTATGAGGGACAATTCCTCTAGCAGAAGCCTTCAGCTTCTTGCCAGTTTTGGAAGAGTTCCGGGAACTGCAACAAGTTTTGCGTTCCAGTTTTTGTGGTCATCCTAAAACCACCTCTTTTTTCCAACATTTCAGAGAGTTGATTCAGCCCAAGTGCTGCCATGTATACTTTGCAGATTTGTATTACAACTCTTTTCTTGGACTCACACATACCCCTTCGGATTAAGGGGGATGTTGGAACACCTAATCCTACATGGGTAGGTGTGGAATGCGAAAAGTCACAATGGAGTCCAAGTGACCTTGGAATGTGAAACCAAGAGTCACACCATTGTACTATAAATGTACATCTTTGTATAATGGAAAATAAGAAAGCCTCACGCTTATCTTTCATTGTGTGTTGAGTCTCTTGTGTGTGTGCATTCTTCTCCTCATACACCATGTGTGTGCTTCAACATGGTGTTTAACAAAAAATAATCAACTTGATTGTGTA